>JANEHK010000891.1:0-14640 GCA_025960845.1 Tachycineta bicolor | reverse complement strand
TAGCCTTTGACAGCATGCAAGGAAAGGAAGAGACCCCAGCCGCCTGGTTGAACAGATTAAAAAGGAACTTCCAGTTATACTCCAACATAGACCCTGATAGCCCCGAGGGCCAGATATTATTAAAGACCCAGTTTGTCAGTAAATCGTGGCCAGATATAAGGAGAAAACTAGAGAAAATAGAAGATTGGCAGGAGAGAGGAATAAATGAACTATTACGAGAAGCCCTAAAAGTCTACTTAAGAAGAGAGGAGGAGAAGACTAGAGCCAAAGCAAAAATAATGGTGGCTGTAGCGAAAGAAAGTGCCGGGGTAGTCAAGAATCAGGATTTACCAGGCAGGCAAAGTACAAGGTTTAAAGGAGAGAGACGAGGAACACCCACGACTCCACCTTGGAGAACCCCAAAGAGAACAGGGGAAGAGAGGACATGCTTCTATTGTGGGAAAAAGGGACACTTGCGGAGAGACTGTCAGAAGATAACATTTGATGAAGCGATCGCAAGAGAGCAAGATAAACTAGAAAAGCTACTAAAAGGAGAAGAGGATGAAGATTAGGGGTGTCGTGGGCTCTATACAATAGGGGACCCCATGTATCATCAAGAAGAGCCCATGGTAAACTTTGAAGTAGGTCCCCATCAGGAAGACTTTGAATTTTTGGTGGACACAGGAGCAGATCGCTCCAGCCTTAAAAAGCTCCCCGCAGGAATAACTGTCAGCACGAAAACCTGCGAGGTGATGGGAGCAGAGGGAAAACCATTGACAGCACCCAAGGAAAGGAAGAGACCCCAAAAGCGAGCTCTCGGCAAGTCACCGCTGATTTTATATACTTACCCGAGTTGGAAACTAATCTGCTGGGAAGAGACTTGCAAGTCCAGTTGGGTGTAGGAGTCATTCCGGAAAAGGGAAAAATGCGGGTGAAAATCATGAAGCTAACAGCCAAAGATTTAGAAGAAATTGACCCGAAAGTATGGGCTGAGGAAGGGAAAACTGGTCTCCTAGATATCCCACCTATTAAAATCGAAATACAAGCAGGGACTTCCCCGGTCCGGGTAAAGCAATATCCTATATCTCCAGAAGGGAAAAAAGGACTGGTACCTGTTATAGAACAACTGCTGGAGGAAGGCATCTTAGAACCATGCATGTCCCCTCATAACACCCCCATACTAGCAGTGAGAAAAGCCGAAGGAAAGTATCGGTTAGTACAAGATCTAAGGGAAATTAATAAGAAGACCGTCACTAAATACCCCGTGGTCCCAAATCCTTATACGTTGCTGAGCCAAATTCCTCCAGAACACGCGTGGTTCACTATTGTAGATCTAAAGGATGCTTTTTGGGCCTGCCCCTTAGCTGAGGAATGCCGGGATTGGTTCGCATTCGAGTGGGAACATCCAGAGAGAAGTAGGAAGCAGCAGCTAAGGTGGACTCGTTTACCACAAGGATTCACTGAGTCCCCGAATTTGTTCGGGCAAGCCCTAGAAAAGCTACTAGAACAATTCCATCCTAAGGGACCAGTGCAGATTTTACAATATGTGGACGACCTGTTGGTATCAGGGGAAGATCAGTCAGAAGTAAAAACAGCAAGTATACAGCTCTTAAACTTCCTGGGGGAAAAAGGACTAAGGGTGTCAAAAAGGAAGTTACAGTTCGTTGAACAGGAGGTGACCTACCTGGGGCATCTAATTGGGAAGGGATACAAGAAGTTAAGTCCAGAAAGAATAGCAGGAATCCAAGCCATACCCGCGCCCAAAACCAAAAGAGACATAAGGAAACTCCTGGGCCTCTTCGGATATTGTAGACTGTGGCTCGACAAATACACCCAGAGCGTGAAGTTTCTTTACGAGAAACTAGTCAATCCTGAGCCAATAGAATGGACAGAGGAAGATGAGGACCGATTAAGAGACCTAAAACTTAAATTATCCACAGCTCCTGTCCTAAGTCTACCCAACCTGAAACAAGAATTTGACCTATTTGTAAATACCGAAGAGGGGGTGGCTTATGGAGTCATAACTCAGGAATGGGGCGGATGTAAAAAGCCTGTAGCCTTTCTATCGAAACTGTTGGACCCCGTCGCTCGGGGATGGCCAACTTGTCTACAGGCTGTTGCGGCAACCGCAGTACTAGTGGAGGAGACCCAGAAGCTGACTTTACAAGGAAAAGTACGGGTCCATACACCACACGACTTAAAAACCATCTTAAGTCAAAAAGCCCCAGAATGGATAACAGACTCCAGGATACTTAGATATGAAATCGCGCTAATGAATTCAGAAAATCTAACCTTAACTACCTCAAAGACTCTGAATCCAGCGCAATTTCTTTCTGGAGAACCTCCCCAAGATTTAGAGCACGACTGTCTAGAACTCCTGAACTTCCAAACTAAAGTAAGAGAGGATTTGGATGCAACACCTTTACCCTACGGGAGAAAGCTATTCATAGACGGATCTTCGAGGGTAATAGAGGGAAAAAGAGCATCAGGGTATGCAGTAATCGAAGGATCAACCAGGAGTAATATGAGAACCCTAGAAACCGGAAAGTTACCCAGCAGTTGGTCAGCCCAACTTTGTGAAATATATGCGCTAAAGAGAGGACTGGATTTACTAGAAGGGGACCGAGGAACCATATACACTGACTCCAAGTATGCATATGGAGTAGCCCACACCTTTGGAAAGATCTGGGAGGAGCGCGGTTATCTAAATTCAAAGGGAAGAGACTTAGCACATAAAGAGCTAATAAAAGCCACACTAACATCTTTAATAAAGCCCCTAGAAATCGCCATAGTTCATGTGAGAGGCCATCAGAAAAGAGACACTCTGGAAGGAGAGGGAAATCATACAGCAGACCAAGAAGCAAAAAAGGCAGCTTGCGGGTCAGGGGAACCCATCAAAGTCTTAGCCCTAGCAGAAGTCTCAAGGGAAAGGGAAGAGAAAGAGAAGCCAATATACGAAGAGAAGGAATTAAAACTAATCAAAGAACTGGGAATGCAGCCAGGCAAACATGGTGAATGGGTGACATCGGATGGGAGAAAGTTTTTAAATAAACCCCTAGCAAGGAAAATGCTAAGTGAAATCCATGAGTCAACCCATTGGGGAACTCAGGGGCTATGTGATCACTTCCTGAGAGAATATCTGTGTTTGGGAGTATATGAGTTAGCGAAATCTATAACTCAGGGGTGTATTATTTGCCAGAAGGTCAACCAGCGAGCCTTAAGAAAGATTCCACTAGGGGGAAGGGAAATAGCCTTGAGACCATTTCAAAGCATCCAAATAGACTTCACCGAAATGCCACTAGTTCAGGGCTATAAACACCTCCTTGTAATAATAGACCATCTGACCCATTGGGTAGAAGCCTTTCCCACCAGAAAAGAGACTGCGGATGTAGTAATAAAAACCCTTCTGGAACAAATAATTCCCAGGTATGGCCTTGTAAACAACATCGACTCAGACAGAGGACCCCACTTCACTGCTCGCATATTACAAGAGGTTGTTAAAGCACTAGGGGTAAAATGGAAACTCCATGTACCCTGGCACCCTCAAAGCTCCGGAAGAGTTGAGAGAATGAACAAGACTCTTAAAAATGTACTAACTAAGTTAATAGAAGAAACCCAAATGAGTTGGCTCAAGTGCCTGCCTCTCGCTCTTCTCAGAATTAGGGCAAGACCCAGGTCGGATATAGGGGTCTCCCCTTACGAGATGATGTTTGGACTTCCCTTCTTATTAACACCTTATGGGACGGGGAGTTATCAATCTGGAGAAGACATAGCACGGGAATACCTAAAAACCATTGGGAAAACCATAGAACATCTCCAGAAGAAGGGATATATTCCCCAAACCTCGCCCCTCGATTCAAAAGTCCATCAAATTAACCCTGGGGATTGGGTATTAGTGAAATCTTGGAACAGTGCCTCATTAACACCCAAATTTGAAGGTCCCTTCCAGGTCCTCCTCACCACCCACACAGCGATCAGGACTCAAGAAAAGGGTTGGACACACATTACTAGGGTAAAAGGACCAGTGCCACCCCCTACTGAGCCATCGAACCCAACTACCTCACCCAGCCACACAGAGTGGACTATCACACCACAACCCGGTACACTAAAGCTCACGCTCAAGAAGAGGACACAAACTAAGTAACAGACTAAGCAGCAGTGACTTACCTTGAGTGCCAGGAAAAGTTATGAAAGTGTTGTAAAGTTGTGTACATGTTGTAAGTTATTGTAATTAACGTTGTTATAAAGTTTTTTACTCTGCACTTTAGAGACTCTCTCATAGAGCACGCTCTAGGGGAACTAAATTAACAATTAAGAAAGGTGGGAGTGTTTAAGCAAAGGGATTCTAAGTATTAGCCCCGAGGAGCTCTAAGGGCCAGGAGGCAAGACCAGGTGAGACTGAGGCAGGATGGAAACAGTTCACACTGGACTCCTGGGGGGACTCTTGTTAGTCCTAATAATAAGCAAGTATGCCAGCGAAGCTTGCTCGAAGTGTTATTCCCCCATCTATGATGGGGAAGACCAAGAATCCCTAATCAGAGTACATACAAACGTAAACCCCACCTGTTTTGATGTCACTCAGCTCTCCACCTGTAAAGAGGAGGGTAAACAATATTGGGTAGCAAAGAATGCTGCTACTTTCAAGCAGCGCCTGACTGGAGAGTGCTCTATCAGAGAGTGGTTTTGTAAAGAAATGAGATTGATGCGGGTCAAGAACCCGATCAAAGAAAAAGAGGGGGGATTGTGAGGAATAAAATGAAGAAAAGTGCAGAGTATAAAGAGTTTGTGTGTCAGGTTGGACAGCTGTTCGTATTGATGTTACTTGTTCTTGTTGCCAGTTTTATGTATTGATGTTATCTGTCCCTGTTATCTGTTCTGTGTACCCCAGACCCCAGTTTAACCCCTAAGGTTGTGTATTCCTCCTTACCTTATCCTGAGTTAGGCCCCTGGACTCCATTGTTCAATCCCAGTTTCCCCTCACCCTATCCCATGTCAGGAAGCCACTGCTCCCTGATTGGCCACCAAGCTCAGCAACACGCCCACCGAGACACTGACACTGCCAGCCTGCCATCAGCTCCACCCCATCTGCCCATCAGCCTGGAGGCACCACCCAGAGCCCGCCCAGAGACCAGCCACCCTCCATGAGGTGCCACCCTATATGGAGATGAAGGGGGACTCCCAAGGTGCACCCCTCAGCCGGAAGTGCAGTAGGAACCAACAACCCCTAATAACAACGAGCCAGCACCACTTCCAACAAGCTGAGAGGTACCAACGGGTGAGGAAAACTTTCAGGCACCTGTGGACTTGTCTGGACAGACATCCATATTCTCACCCTGACTTGAGAGGCACCTACTGGGAGACACCCCCTGGCTCAAAAGACAGTGTGAGAGAGACCTGAGGGATTCCCGTGAGGCAAGGCTCCCGACTCTGCGGCTGCGCAGATTCGACGCAGACCTCCTCCTCGGCGGTGTCCATCGGGAGCAGTGGTGGCGTAGGCCTTCCCCGAGCTACCCCTTTCAAAAAGAGCTGCTCAATAAAGGCATTGAAAGGAGTAAACTTGTTCTCCTGCCCTGGTCATTTTTAACACAATGGCCCTGCAGCTGCCAAAGGGGCCTTATTTGCTAAGATGAGAACAGTTCTGCTGAAATCCTGTCATAAACCTGCTTTTCCTGCCATTGTCCACAATGAATCCTAATTATTTGCAGCCCCAGGTCTTGTGTGCATGCAGCTGTGAGAACTGAGGGATGGACCAGCTCTGCTGGGGGGAAATTCTCTTTTTCTTGATTGTTTTTACTTGCAGTTATTTTGATTGTTTCTTTGGGGGTTCTGTTCTTTGTTTTGGGATGTTGTTGTTTTTTGGGGAAACTTTTTTGGGGAGTTATAGGTTTTGTTGTTTTTTTATTGGGGGTGGAGGTTTGTTTTTTTTTTTTTTTTTTTTTTTTTTTTGTATGCAGTGTATCTGTTGTTTTTTGCTTTTGTTTTGTTTTGTTTTTAAATTAACTCCCCCTGGCAGCACTGGGCAGAGCTCTGTAACTCTATGTGCCACTTGCGGCCAGGGTGAGCTGGGATGTGGGGATGGACTTGTTCCCTGGGAGGGCGGTGGGGCCCTGGCACAGAGTGGGAGGAAAAGCTGCTGCTGCCCTGGAATGGCTGGAAGAGTCAAAGACCTGACTGGAGGGGATTCCTGCCGGGATGGGATGGGATGGGATGGATCAGTGTAATGTGGGGTGTAATTGCAGTGTGGGGGTGGTAGGAAAGTTTGGAGGAGTAGGGATTGCAATGGGGGAATGGGGTGGTTTGGACTCCTGGAGTAGGGGAGTAGAGGGGAGGAAATCAAGAAGCAGTTTTTAAAGGCTGCTGGTGCAATAAGAAATTTTGGGGCCTGGAAGTGTCTTGTGGGAGGTTGCCGTGAAATTGGGAAGGCTGAGTTTGAGGTGCTGTGCTGTTCAGGGCTGAGGTGGAGTGGAAATGATTTTGGGAGTGTAAGGAAGGGCACCTGCTCCCAAGAAAGAAAGAAAGGAAGAAAGAAAGAAATGAGAGAGAAGGGAAGGAAGGAAGGAAGGAAGGAAGGAAGGGTTTTAAATGAAGCTCTACATGTCTAATTTAATAAGAAACAAAGTTGAATTTAGCAGCCATGCAATTTTATTTAAGTAGCATTTTATAATCAAGCATATGGAAAAAAAATTGACAGTGATTAATTAAAGATAAGTACTCTTTGGATAAAGCATAAGCAAAACCGACTGGGGTATGGAGCGGGGTTTCTCACGTGCAAAACAAAGTAATCCAACTTAAACTCATATACTGTATGCTAATATATATTCATTAATATTTCTAGTAAATCTCCTATTTTTAATTTGTAAAATCTACAACACTATACTACATAGTGCATGCTCCACTTGTTGTTAGGGGGTATTTTTGACTTTTTGGTGGTCTTCTTCAGATGAAGGCTCATCATCTTCCTCTCATCCTATGAATAACCTTACTGGCTGCACATGCGGTCTAAGTTTTGCGTTATACATAACAAAGCATTATGTTCCAAAAAGTAATTATTTCATGGATCAAACCACCACCCAAACTCCCTACCTTGGAATTGTCCCAACTTTGTCCATCTCAAGGCCAGTTCTATCTTAAGACATCCTGTATCCCATAACATCTGCAAAGGGCCCATATCCCGACCTTGGAGTAGTCCCAGCTTTGGCCAATCCAGCTTTGAAACTCTTGCTTATCTCAAACTGCATCCTGTATCTTCTTTTTCTCATGTAGCATCTGCCAAGGGGCCCATCTGCTTTGTAACACAATCACATCTACTTTTTCCCTTTACTACTTTTCACAAATATTTTCTAAAATATATATTTCTAAAATATTAATATGGTTACATTTAGCATGAATCATTTTCATTTGTTACAATTTACCCCATTTCTCTTTTTAATCCTATTGATTCATTTTTAATTTTTAATTAAACCTGAATCTCAATCTCTTCTATATTCCAAATAATGCAGGTTTTCACGGTCTCTCATTTCAGCCTCTAATTTTTCTAACATCTCCCATGCTGCATGAAGATTTTCACATTCCTTCTCAAATTTGGTTAAATCTTTTGTGCTAAAGTAGTCTCTTTATGTTCAGTCAACATCTCTTCAGGTCCTTCCTTTTGAGTGTGAGTACGTCTAGCTTTTAATATCATCAAAGAATCTTGGTTTCCCTTTTGCTGCCAATTCTGGATCAATGGGCATTGCTGTCATTTGCATTCCTTGTATCACTGGGTGGATTAGTCTAAGAAGACATTGGGTAATAATAACAATCCTAATACAGAACATAACAGCATGTATCCCACCTTCTTCCGCCAGACTCGTCCAAAGAGGTTATCCCAACAATCTGTTTTTAGAATAGAATTCCACTTTTGAACAGGTATGTGTGCCACCCTTTTAATTTCTTCAGCAAGTTTTGTGATGGCTTCCCCATGATCATCTCTCTCCACACAGCACTCAGGTTCATTTAATCTTCCTCAAACTCCCCCTTCTTCAGCCAACTGATAATCTAGGTCAATTCTGGTTTGATATACAAATGCTCACATTTGTGAATGCTGCTTGGCCAGTAACTTCAGGGCATCAGAAGTATGGTTTGATACAACCTCCACTCCCGCCTGGAGTCTCCTCAATTGATTCAATAGATAAATTGGGGTCCTATATCCCCAAGGTCCATCCTCAGCCCAAGTTGCTGGGTCATAATACGCTATGATTCTTTCTGCAGGCCATTTGTCTTCCCTCCATTCCTGGTTTCCTCCTGCCATTGGGAAGTCGAGGTTTAAATCTCTTTTATTCCTTTCTAGAGTCTCATCAAGTGGTGTTCCCAGCATATTGCTCCTAGACCTTGGTATGATGAAGAAGGAGGGTCATATAACTCCTAAGGTACAGGTTCCTTCCCACTTTAGAGGTAATTCACTCTATGCTCATTGCCCACAAATGCAGTATAGTCCATCAGGGGTTTTGGATTTACTGTCTGTTTTTTCTTGTTGTTCCCAATAGTATTTTATGTCTTTTATATACTGGTAGGGGTTAGCTCCAGGACTTTTATGCCGGCACAAATCAGTTTGATTATTCCACTCACAATTCATTTCCTTTGTTATTCTCCAATACCTTCGGTTGCCAGTTTTTGGGGTTTTTTTTTGTTTTATTATCTGAATTAACTACTGAAGTAGATATACAAGGAGTATATCCTACTACTTCATTATATTTCCTTCCTTCTCAAGTCACACAGACTGTTCCAAATACTTGATGTCTCAAAATCCATCCTTCAGGTCGTTTTAATATCTTGGAAATTCGAGTATGATTCCATTCGAAAAATTGTTCTGAAGCTAGACTCTCACCTCTCCACAGCCATCATTCAGCCATTCCCACAGATCCAGCATTTGGATAATCCTAATTCCGCAGCAATTTCTTGCATCAAATATACAAAAAGACTCTTAGCTGAGATTGTCAAATCCCAGTCTCTATACTGCTGTTTGAATTGTTCATACAGCTTATCCAGTTCCTTTAATTCTTTCCCTATGCCCTTTTTTTCATATTTCTTTTGTTTCTTTTTTTTAGTTTTTCTTCTTTTTTTCCTTAGTGCTGTACCTCCTATACCTATACTTGGATCATTCACATTCTCATCTTTCCCAAACCAAAAACAGTTTTCATATGGAGGACAAATTTGATCACCATAAGGATAAAGAGCTCATCCATTAAATCCTAAATTTTTCTCTGCCCAATCCATTCTTCTATTTTTAACACAAACTTCTATAAAATTGCTGTGGTCGTAGCAGGCAGCACTAACATGTGGATGTGCCAAAAACACAAATTCCATCTTGTCCTTGACCCACATGGAGTGATGGCATCTATTACAGGGATCAACGTTATTGGGACTTTGTTTTTGCATCGATTGTTCTCTCATTGCCCACTCTTGTGCTGCTTGTTTTTTTATTGTTTGTTCCTGCATTGCTCATTCCCTTCTCTCATGGACTCTGTCAAGAGTGGCTCCATAGTTTTGGCCAGTTGCCAACAGCACCACAACAAACAGTTTTGACTTTCTACGGTCCTCAAGGCCCTTTGGGTTGCAGCCAAGGGCCAAGATGTCAGGATTCTTGGCAGCAAAGTTTATATCCTGGGATCTAGTCACTGGTGCATTTGGTCTCACTGGTACCCTTGGCCTCATGTTCGTTTCAAGGATGGCCCAGATTACTCAGAGTTCTCGCTACACTGGCCTCTCTTTTTGTGGGTTACTCAGCTACTTCTTCTTTTAGTCTAAACCAGCAAAGCTCTGGAGATGTCCCCACCACAATAAGATTTGCTTTTTCACTACTTCAGTTAACAACCTGATTTGTTAGTCACTGTTTTCTCTGATGTCGGGGATAATTATAAAATCTTCATCCCCACCAATAGGCACATTCACAATGCCAATTCACATCAGAAATGTGTCTATAGCATGGCACACAAATTCCTTCTCCACAGCAACTGTCTATTATGATACAGTGGTCTATAATACTATGAATTTTTTGCTCTCTTACCTGCTCAAAAGCTAATATAGTAAAAACTCTTTGGTCTAAATTTTCAATAATTGAATGGCTGCAAAAAAATTTTCCATCTTCATATCTCAAATGTGTTCCAAAAATTCCACTGGAAAAGCTTTTTAAAGTTAACTGTTCATGTACACCATCTCAGCAACTTAAACAAATCAATTTTCTCTCTCTTTCTTCCGCTCTTGTTACTCTCCACCACAAATTAGGGCAAAGCGTACAAATAACACAAACCCATGGGCGACACTCCAAGCCATGCTTAGTACACTCCCAGTGTGTTACTTGTTCTTGGACTCTTTTAGTAACAGGTGTTTCCAGTCTCTTTTCTGGAATTGTAGTTCCTCAATGAAATCTGTTAGTGTTAGTCGCTGAGTGCCTCTTAAAAGATTTTTCAATTTTTTCAGGCTGTTGCCATTGATCAAGGAAGTGTCTGATCCCTTCCCATCGGCATTGTTCTGCCTCCAAACTCAATGGAGTTGCTGTTGACAGCCAATCCAGAATGCCTAATTTTTCTAATAAATTAAGGTTAGATGCAATTACAAAACACAAACCTTTAATTGCTAACTATCAAAGGAGTTTTATAACCTGAACAGGTTAAGCAAGACAATTTATCTTTTTCTGTTGTTTCTGGGTATCCTACTGTATCCACATCTTACTTTTATTATTCTTTGTTTTTCTTGCAGTGTTCTCAAAGCCACTAATCGTTCCTTGTGATACGCTAAATAAATCAATGCTCTTTGTACTTGATCTTCTATTGTATAAGTATCAATGTTGATTTGTGCTAAAACCCAATTGTGCATTCTAAAGTCTCACTCTACTAAAACATTGTATACAATTAATCATAAAAGCTACATCTCTTTGGTCCCAAGGTACAGTTGTTCTGTGCCAATGTCTTTGTCTCAGCCACTTCATGGTCACGGCTTTACACCGCTCACACTGATGACAGTGTTTGCAGCAACCTTGCTGAAACATGGAAACTTCTCTCTGCGGGATGGCAGCTTCTGACCTTTCTGCACTAAGGATATCTTGAATCTCCTGGGGCTGGGTTATTCTTTCAATATGTGGGTGGCCCACCAAATGTATTGCAGCATTATGTGAAATCCATTTTCCGTATGAGCTATAGCCTCTGGACACCAAATGCTCTCTTCAGCCATGTTGTGGATTAACTACAATTTTACTTTAAACTGTTTAGTACACATTTTAAAAATAAATTTAAGCTGTTTTTAATGAAAAGGTTTAATCAAATTTAAGTCTTTTTTAATTTTACTTTCAGGTCTCCTGGTTTCTAAATAATTTTCCAGTCTTTATTTGGTATAGGTCCTTTTACCCTTGAAGCATGATTCTTGCCTTTTTCTGCCATTCAAACTGTGGTTTTGTCAGGGAGAATCCATTGTCCCTCTTTTAAAGTTGCTCCTAGGTTTTTCATGGCTTCTACTTCTGCTAAAGTAAAGTATGGTGTTTGATTTTGTGCCCCTGCTTCCCGAAAAGTCATAATTACATTGCTTTTTTCCCTTAGGGCAGTTTTCTTAGCTTCATCATCAGCCAAATTGTTTCTTCTTGTTTTAATGTCTCTCCCCCTTTGGTGGCCTTTCACATGAACCACTGCTATCTTTTTTTTTTTTTTTTTTTTTTTTTTTATTTTTTTTTTTTTTTCTCTTCAAAGCTTTAAGAATTTGAATTATCAATCCTTGGTGCACTAATCCTTTTCTTTGAGTGTTTATAAGTCCCCCTCTCTTTCCAAATTTTCCTAAATGTGTGCACTACCCCAATGGTATATTTTGAGTCAGTGTATATGGTCCCTTCTCGATCCTTTAATAACAGCAATGCACAAAATAATGCATAGAGTTCACAGACTTGTGCTGACCAGGACGGGCTAAGGGGACCAGATTCTTTTACTTCCAGTTTTTCTCCACGAATTATGGCATACCCAGATTTCCTTCTTCCATCTACCACTTCAGATGATACATCTATAAATAATTTTTCTCCTGTTTTTAATTCTTGTTCTCTTTAATTGGGTCATATTTTTGTTTGTAACTCTATGTCCTCCATGCAATGATGTATTAATTCTTCTCCTGGGTATCCATAAAGGAATTCAGTGGGGCTTTGTATATTTGTCACTCTCAGCTCTAATTCAAAGGAGGCTATCAAGATAGCCTCATAATTTAATATGCTGCTCTGTTAACCATGTCTTGGCCTCTTTAGAAAGGATTCCCCTAATATTATGGGGGACGTACACTTCCAGTGGTGCCCCAAAGCTTACTTTTCGGGCTTCTTCTACTAACACAGCACTGCCTACCAGAACTTGACGGCATGTTGGCCAACTCTTACTAACTGGATCCAATAATTTGGAATAATATCCTACTGGCTTTCGGCTTCCTGCCCAATCTTGAGTCAATGCTTTGTAAGCCGTTTGATCAACTGTATTAACAAATAATTGAAAAGGCTTGTCTAAATTGGGAGGACTCAGTACAGGAGTTGCAGTAGGGCTTCTTTAACTTCCTCAAAATTTTCCTGATCCCTTTCAGACCATTTCAAGTGATTGGTAGGTAATTTCTGATACAGAAATTTTTCTTTTCTGCTAAACCCTTCTATCTACTGCCTACAATAACCCAAGGGACTGAAGACCGGCTTTATTTCCCTTTTAGAATTTGGGGGTCCCATGTTCAATATTCCTGTAACCCTTTCAGGATCTAGCTTTTTCTTTTGCTTACCAATTCAATGTCCTAAATACCACACTTCTGACTCTACAAACTGCAATTTTGACTTTGATATCTTCAGCCCGTTTTCTCCCAGAAAATTTAGAAGCTTAATAGTACCCTTTCTAGTTTCCTCCTCAGTTTCTCCTGCTACTAACCAATCATCTACATACTGTAGCAGCTTAATTCCTTTGTGTAACTCAAAGGACTTCCAAAGATTTTTCTACCGCCCTCCCCAAAAAGATTCGGTGCCTCTGTAAAACCTTGCAGTAGCACCGTTCACCTTAATTGCTCTCTCCTACTTGTATCTGGGTCCTCCTACGCAAAGGCAATCCCTACTGCCCTCATCCAGAGGCCAAGTTCAAAAGGCATCCTTTAAATCCACTACGCTGTGCCAAATGTAATTAGGAGGTATCTGGCTTAGCTACTCCTGGAAAGCGGGTAATGGTTCTTTGATTTACCGCTCTGAGATCCTGCACTAGTCGGTAGCTACCATCAGGCTTCTTTACGGGCAGGATGGGGTATTATGTGGTGACACACAGGACTCCAACATCCCCTGATGTACTCAATTCTCAACTACCGGTTTCAATCCCTTCCGACCTTCCAGTGATATCGGATATTGTTTTACTCGAATGGGGATTTCTGGGTTCTGTATTTCAACGTTAATGGGCTGAATGTTTAATTTTCCTACTTCACCAGTATACCACACAGTGTCACTAATCTCAAAATTATCTTCTACAGTTAAAGAATAGATTTTAAGTTTTCCTTCACAGGGTGTTATTTTAATCCCCAAGGTTATTATTAAGTCCATTCCTAATAAATTATTATCTGCCTGTGGTATTAATAACAAATCATTCAGTCCAAATTTTTTATCTGATTCAATCTGCACATTTTTAATTACAGGAGCCAGAAAATCTTCTCCTTTAAACCCAATTACAGGGACACGTTCACGACTTACTTCACATCCTTGTGGTAGTTTTCTTACTGTCGAACTTGTAGCTTCTGTGTCCACCAAAAATGTGATTTCTTCCTTTTGAGGACCTATTTTCACTTTTATCAAGGGCTCTTCTAGGTTTTTGGTCCTCATTAAATAGAGCTCCTGACCCCCCCTAAATTTTCTTGAAATATTTTCTCATCTTGCTGCCTCTTTCTACAGAATTTTTGGAGATGTCCCTTTCTGTGGCAATAAAAACAAGTGGGTCCTGTACCCCGGAGGTAGGACAAGAAGTTTGTGTCTTTCTGGTGACAGAAAAAACACATGGATCTCGGATCCCCAGAGGTGGGACCTGCCTTTTTCTGTTGTTTGTTCTTTTCTGAGTGCTTCTCTGTATTCATGGTTGTCTGTGTTTCCTTGACTGCTGCCATTGAAATCTGTGTTTTTGTCTTTTGCCTCTCCTCATCTCTTCTCACATACACTTTCTGTGCTTCTCTTAACAATTCCTGAAGCCCCCCCGTCCTGTCAGTTTTCTACATTTTCCAGCTTCTTCCTGATGTGCCCCAGGCCTTAGCTATAAAATGTGTTTTCAAAAGGACCTGTACTGCTGCAGTATCAGGGTCTACACCTGAATATAACTGCAAGGCTTTTCTTAGTCTTTCTAACCAGTGTGCCAGGGGTTCATCCTTCCCTTGGTGCTCACTTTGATCTTTCCTTATATTCTGCCCCTTGGGCACTGTTTCCTAGATTCCTTGGATAATCATCCACCGGAGATCATTCCTATTCTGCCTGTGACTTTCATTCTGATTATTCCAACCTGGATCTGGCATAGGCCATTTCTGATCCCCCTGGTCTGGCCCGTGACATTCTCTGTCCCAAACTCTCATTCTTGAATGTCTAATCATTTCTCTTTCCTCCATGGTAAACAAGATTCCTAAGACAGACTGCAGTTCCACCCAGGTGTATATATTCGGCCCCAA
>JANEHK010000890.1:0-16816 GCA_025960845.1 Tachycineta bicolor | reverse complement strand
GGAAAGAATGAGGACACTCAGCGAACAGTATGAGCAGTTAGAAAAACAATCTAACAATTGGAGCCTATCTACTACTAACAAAAATCTCTTTTTGAGACAAGAGAATAGTGGAAGAAAGTAGGGTCTTTCATTTCATGCTCGGTGACTGGATTAATCTTTTTACCATGTCTAATACCCTGTTTTATCAGATTAATCCACACTGTAGTCCAAGAGATGCAAATTGCAGCATTACCTAAGGATCCTGAGCTAGCCTCAAGTGGAGTGAATAAAAATAATGCAGTCTCAAAATTTATGAAATTAAACGAGAAGAAAAGTAGAGCCGCAGAAGTACTCGAAGAGTTTGAGGCTCGAGTACAAGGAGAAAAGGTAGAAAAAAATTATTAGGACAAATCTGAAAGAGTGTCATTTAAGTAATAGAAAAGGAGAATATTTGGTTAAGAGGCTTTTTTCTGGATGGGAAAAAAGGCAATAACTGGAACACGAATTAAATAGGTGAAGATAGAAGGGGGGGATTGTGATAAATGTCCTAAAGTTAATTTGTGTTTCGAATATGTCTGTATTGTAATACACCCATATAAAATATAAGTTTGTATCTGCCTACATATGTTATAAGAAAACTGAGATAAAACTGTGATATATGTCTTAAGGTAAATTCATGTTTGGAATATGTCTGTATTAAAATACACCCATATAGGATGTAAGTTTTATCTGCCCAAATAAGTTGTAAAAAAACCCTGAAACAGAAGCCATACAGGGAAAGGTACGGGGTATCTCTGCTGGCAGCACAGTGCCAGAAAAGGGACACGAGAACTATGCTAAGAATGACATAAAAATGCCTCTGCCGGGAAACTCTGAAAAGAACACAAAACCATGGAAGAGGCAGATGAACAGCTCAAGAACCGAATAATCACATCAGATCCATATCTCACCCGTCTCCTCTGGACATTACCATATCTATCCATATCTCATCCGCCTCCTCCGGACATTATCATATCTATGACACACCTGGGCTCGACCATTAAGGCCATTGTCTACCCAGGAAGAACTATTCAGAACACCCGGACCCGAACATGAGTAGTTAATGAAGCTGCCGCAGATGGGGAAAACATCGGAGCCCCGACTTTTCTCAGCGATCCTGTGTATAAAAAGGGGCAGCTTCAAGCCAGAAATGTGAACTTGGGTGGTAACATACTGGCAAAGTGTGTTATCAGCGTTCACCCAGCGCCGACCCTGGGCTCGACGCTGTCCCTTTAACTGTGGCTGTCCAAGACTGTCATTTTGTCTCTCAAATAAAATTCTTAATTTTGATTTCTAAGAATTCAGTCTATCGTATTTATAACAATTCTGGTGACCCCGACGTGATTGGCGTGATATTAGGACCCTCGGACCCCTGTCTCTGACCAGGAGGCGCCCTGCTGAAATTCAGCGGCCTGGCGGAGCCAGCGGGGCCGTGTGGAACCTATCGGCCACACGACGAACTTAAAACCAAAAGCCACATTTAAAAGGGACTTAGGCGAGGTAAGAGCTCTAAGGGAACTCAAGGGGGGGTCTGGGGAACAGAACCTCCGGAGCCGCGGCGAAGAAGATCAACTCGTAAAAATCTACGTGGGCAAAGAGCCCACGCAGGAAAAGGATCATAAGTATTGCGTGGTTGAGTGGGAGTGACCGAGCGTGTGAATGAGACATGATGTCATCATGAAGCGAGTGGGGACACCAAAATCGCGGTTCCACTTCCCCGCAAGGGGTGTGGTTGGTTGCGGGGAAAGCTAAAGTTTCCGGAAAAAACCACGCACCTCACACGTCAAGCCCGGAAACTTGGGGAGTTTCAGAGGGGGGATCAGTCACAGGAAGGCTGAAAGGGAAGGGTACGTCCTCACGGGAGTTCCGGGACTGGTAAACCTTTCAGCCTCGGACCAGGAACGGTCCAGGGGAGAGTGAGTAGGAGAAAAGAGCTCGTAATCACCAGGAAAACCCTGAGAGGGATCAATCACCCTTAAAGGGCCAGTAACTGGTGAACTGACACTATGAGACAAGGGAAAGTAAGCCCAAGGAAAAGGTCACAGGGAAGTCTAAGAAGGGAACTGTTAAAAGTATCCCTGAAATCCCAATTGAAAGTCCTTTGGGGTGGATGTTAGAACATCGAGAGGAATGTTCTGTGAGAAGGAGGAGGTCTAAAAGACAAACGATTCACTACTGTGTCTAAGTGTGGGGGGGGAGTAGAAGTACACGATCATGTAATATAGCTTGTCTTTAGAACATTTGAGAAATGGATTTGTACGGCTTTGGTGAATTATGTGAAGGAGGGAGGGAGTAAAGAGGAACATGAGTATGCACAAATCTGAGGAAAATTCGATGCTAAATTTCTGCCAGTGAAACTAAGAGGTCCTGGGACCACTTCAGGTAATAGGTGAGAGCCTTTAGATAACCTTCCCCCATCTTACCTTGTGCCCTCACCCCCTCCCCTTCCAAACTAGGGAAGTCCACAGGACCCCGTGGGAGCAGGGTTCCCCTCAAGACAAGGGACCCCCGGCCCTGTGCCACTGCCCTCCGCCCCTCCCTTGGAGTCGCAGCCCCCACGGGCAGTGGCTCCGTTCCCACCGGCTGGACTCCCTCCTCCGCTGGAGCCCATGCTGGCTCCCCGACCGTCCTGGGGGGTGCCGCGAGGTCCCCAGACCCCGACCCCGCTCCTCAATCCCCAGCCGCTTGAGTTAAACTTGGCGACGTTCCTCAGCCTGGCAGGCCCCGCTCCGCCGGTTTCATTAGAGGCTAGGCACACTCCACCTGCTGGGAGGACTAGGAGACAGTTGGAAGGATGGAGCGAAATAGAGTGGGGAATAAGGGGAGACAGAGGGCACGGGCTGGGGTGCTAGTAGCAGCCGTGAGAGAGGCCCGGGAACGAGGGTGTCCCCAAAACACAGGAAAAAACCCTGAAGAGGGGACCCTCGACAGGACTCGTCCATCCGCAAAAAGGGGCCCCTGGGAATCAGGAGGAGGGACCAGAGTGTTCCTATTGTAAGGAAAAGGGGCACATAAAGAAGGATTGCAAAAAAGAATACAAGATGAGAAAATATTTAAAGAAGATTAGAGATGTCGGGGGCTCTTCATTTTCGGGCCCTTAACATCAAAGGAGCCCTTGATAACACTTAAAATTGGACCCAAAGGAACAAAAATGGATTTTTTAGTGAACTCTGGAGTAGAAAAAGTACTTTCAAACAGTTGCCTCCAGGGTGCACGGTAAGTAAAGAGTTTACAGTAGTTGTAATAGACTATGGACACAAAGAAAAGTTCTAATAGGAATTTATTAGATTGCAGCAGGCAAGGCAAAGGCAAATACAGCGCTGGGCGACAGGGAAGCTTCTGCTTCACCAACTGCCACGCGGGCAAGTTCTCACTCCCTCTTTTTATCTTGCTTTTTCCTCCGATTGACGTGTTCTTCCTGTAGTATTCTGCGTATGTGCGGCGTGTTGCTAGGGGGTCTTTTTCTGCCTCCCGATGGTCGCAGAGATGAAGCGTGGTAATCATTCTCTAGTATCTCTTAGTGCCTTCTTTTCTGATATGGTAACTAAGCTTGAGTTCCTGAAACTTAAAGCTGCTTAAGGAGCAGAAAACAAAAGATTGAGCAAGAGCATGCTTGCACATGGCTTTTCTATAAGCTTAAATAGTAACATAGTAACTGCTTGTTATTTTGAGTTATTTAACCTCCAGTGAACAAAAACAGTTTATGTTTATCACAATTCCCCCATTTCTCTTGTTCTTACTTATTTTTGTTCACTGTATCTTTGCAGTTCTTGTCTAGCTAACTCTAAAGTTTCTAAATTTTCTTCTTCAGGTATCAGGTCATACTTAGTTCTAAGGAGCATAAGGTGTGCCGCTTCCAGCCGGCTTTTCACTATAGTAATTAGTTTATTAAATATACATGGTCCAAAGGTAAGCCCAAGCGCCAACAGAATTACTGGCCCCGCAATAGTAGAAAGCAGTGTGGTTAACCAAGGAGAGTGGTTGAACCAGTTTTCATACCAACTTTGATATGCTTCTTTCTCTTTTTTCCGCTGTTCTATCTGCTTTCTTAGTTCATTCATAGTATTGATTACTACTCCTGTGTGATCCGCATAAGAACAGCATTCCTCTTTTAGTGCTACACAAAGGCCCCCTTGTTGTAAAAACAGCAGATCTAAACCCCTTCGATTTTGTAATACTACTTCTGACAGTGATCTAACTGATTTTACTAACCCATCAATCGCTTTTTCTATTTTACTTAAATCTTCATCTACAGAAATTCTTAGTGCTTTAAATTCTTTCTGTTGGTTGACTAATGAGGTTATCCCTGTTCCAGCTCCTACTCCTCCTACAGTTGGAAGAGTTGCTATGGTCAGGGCGGTGAAAGGTTCTCTTCTCATGAGGTGATGTTCTGGGGTTGTGTGTTGTTCAAGGACATAATCTTTTGGATGATAAGTATTTTTCGGTATAATAGTTACTTGAATACAATAGTCATGGGTGTGATTGAAAATTTTTAGAGATAAACAAGGAGTAATTCCTATACTCTGGCAAGAGTATTGGGAGCCGGGAGTAACCAATCTGCTTTTTGTTTCTGCTTTGGGTCTTTCACAGTGATGTTGCACAAATGTTCTCTGTTAGGGGGAACAGTACCTACACACCGTCCCTGTCCGGTTACTTGAGAGAGCATTACTCCTTGAGTACTTTCTTTAGTCTTTTTCCAAAGGCATTCTTTTGGATTAGTCCCATTTATTCTTCTTGTTTTAGCTGTTACCCCAATGGCTTCATAAAAAGGAGGTCGGATGTTATAGCAAAGCCAGCATTCTCTTGTTAAATCGGGGTTTGTTCTATTTAGAATGCCATAACTAGCTTGTATAATTTTCCACAGAGTACCATATTTAGAAGCTTCTTCAGGGGCATCAGCCTGAGGCACTGTTAATTCTCCCGATCCACTGCTGTTTGTAATGTTTGTCCAGCTTTGCCCTATTACCAGTACTGGGTTTGGTCCTACACTCTCTGGGTCATGTGGGACTGGTTCTTTTTTTATTAGTATTAAGCTTCCGCTATCAGTTCTAGGTTGCCAATATCTTACTCCCCAGGTTCGTCCTATTACCCATCCAGGATCTTGGTGTTCCAGAATTAAGGCCCCTAGAGATTTACAATTTCCTTTTTTCTATACGTTACCGTGTAGGGCATAACCGGGTGGGTCACACCCATGTGGTTCCCAGGTTACCTTAAGATATCTATCTTGTCTTGTAGGCGTCCATCCCATTGCAATAGTTTCACACCCCCAATAAGCACAATAATATTCATTAGGGAAATTGCAATATCCCTGCCCTGGGTTTGAGCTGGGACACCAATAGGTAGCTTTAGAATTCCACCCGAAGCGGCGTAGGTTGTCTGGTGTACAGTCTTGACCCATTAGCTCACAATTGGTCACATTAAAGAAAGGAGCTCCCACAGTAACATTGACTTTGAGAATTTTAGAGTTTTCCCATCGAGTTAATGACCATTTAAAGGGCTGGTGTAGTAGAGTATCTATGGCATTAACTCCCTCTAAGTATAACATTAACAAAAGAAAAGTAATCTGCTGGGTCAAGTGGCGAGCATCATTGGGGGCGTAGGGATGGAAGCATATCTGAGGATTTTTCCATTTTATAGACTGTAACCTGTCCCCCTGCCCAGGGTCCTCGCTTCTATTCCCATTCTTGAGGCAATTCCCCGAATATAGTTTTGTTGTCCCACCCTGGGGGTTCCTTCCTCCACAACCTTTTATCTCTCTGCCTTGCTCGTCGACTCGGTTGCCTCGAGCCATGAGGAGTACCATCTTCTCAGCAGCAGGGATATTCTTCAGGAGGTCCCCGGGGATGATTCTGTTGCCTCTTGACGTAGGAATCCCAGTTCTGATATTTAACCGGGGGTGTATCACACCGGATTCCCTTTAGTCGTGTGCAGCAGGTGCAGTCAACAATCTCAGCTATGAACGGGATGGGTTCATTAGGGTGATAACAATAATATTTTGGTTCAATCCCTAATGCAAAAATCCTCCACCATTCTTCTGATTCTTTCACTAACCCCTCATGTTTAACTTTATATTCTAGAATCCAATCAGTTATGTTCCGTTGCAGTACCCAACAGGGGCTGCAAATTCCTCTAGGAGGGGTTCCTTGCCTACAATGACTCCACCACCTGTCCCTGCAGATTTTACAAATATAACAAACAAAAGGATAACAATTGCACTCTGGGTCTCTACACCTTATTTTAACATCATAGTTACAAATTAGTCTTTCTTCCGTGTAGTGTGGTTCTGGTGCATATTCTACACAGTGTTCATTCATTGACAATCTCTTCTCTGGATCCGTAACTTCAGGTTTCCGGGATTGCTTGTCACCTGCCACTCGGGAGTCGGTTTGCTCACTGGCCCTTTAATTCTGCTAGCATGAGTCCATCCCTTCTCTGCTGTTCTGATTGCAGTTTCTGTAGTAAGCAATACAAGGTAAGGGCCCTCCCATTGTGGGGCTAAGGTTGCTTCTTTCCAGGACTTTATCATTACCCAATCTCCTGGTTGCACCTGGTGCAGTTTCAAATCTAGTGGAGGTCTCTGAGCTAACCTTCCTTTTTTCCACAGATTTTCCCTATATTTCATTAGGCTGGTAATGTATACATTCATATTCTGATCCCTCAACTTTGGATGATCCTGTGGTTCCTCCATATTGTAGGGCATTCCATACAACATTTCAAACGGAGATATTCCCATATCCGATCTAGGTTGTGTCCGGATATTTAGCAATGCCAATGGTAGGCATTTTACCCATGACAGTTTGGTCTCAGTCATGAGTTTGGTCAATTGTTTTTTAATTTCCCCATTCATTCTTTCTACTCTCCCTGAACTTTGGGGGTGCCAGGGGGTGTGATAATCCCATTGTATTCCCATTATTGCCATGGTTTCCTTAATTATTTTGGATGCAAAGTGAGGGCCTCTGTCTGAGTCAATGGTTTCTGTGACCCCATACCTGGAAATAATCTGCTCTAATAGGGTCTTGGTCACTGTTTGTGCTGTTGCCCTTGCTGTAGGGAATGCCTCTACATAACGGGTTAGGTGATCCACTATTACCAATAAATATTTATACCTCCCAGTCTTCGGTAATTCAGTAAAGTCTAGTTGGATGTTAGCGAATGGCCGGTATGCTGTGGGTCGTCCCCCCATTAAGGATTTTCTTAAATTAGCCCTATTTACCTTCAGGCAGGTAACACACCCCCTCACTACCTGCTTTGCCAAGTCATCTATCCCAATGCACATGTGCTTAGTGGCAAATTGATCTACTAATGCTTGCGCCCCCCAATGTGTTTTACTATGTATTCTCCTTATAATGTCCATAGCTACGGATTTAGGCAGCACTGTTCTATTATCCTCCGGGAGTCGCCATTCCCCTTTTGGGTTTTCCCTTAACCCCATGCTTTCCATCTTTTCTTTTTCCTGTGTGGTGAAACTATGTATTCTCCAGATCTTTTCATGATGGAGGCAATCTTTTGCCCTTGGGTTACTGCATGCACATCCTATAGCATCAACTCCCCAGTTTCTCCAGCAAACATCACAAGGGGGTTCTTGCAAATTTCCTCCGCAAGTCCCACACTTCCTTCTTTCAGCTATCGGGTCCTTCTGAGGGGTAGATTGTAACGTCAGTAACGCAGCCCTTTTTGCTTCCTGATCTGCTGCATTATTTCCCCTGCTCTTAAAATCCAGTCCTTTTTGCTGCCCTTTCAGGTGAACAACAGCAATTTTCCTAGGTCCCCTCAAGGCCTTCAGCAGTTTCCTGATTAGATCCTGGTGAACGAGGTCTTTTCCCTGGGAGTTTATTAACCCCCGCTCTTCCCATATTTTCCCAAAAGTGTGTATAATCCCATAGGCATATTTTGAGTCAGTATAGATGGCACCTGATTTATTCTTCAACAACTGCAATGCCCGTAGTACTGCATAAAGTTCACAGGCCTGCGCCGACCAGGATCCACTTAAAGGGCCTGATTCTATAACTGCAAGTCCTTCTTCCCCAACTATTGCATAGCCAGAGACCCTTTTTCCATTAATTACTCGCGATGAGCCATCTACAAACAACTTATCTCCCTCTTCTAATTCTTCTTCATCCAAGTCTGGTCTTATTTTGGTTTGTTCTTCTATGGTAGATAAGCACTCATGGGCCAATTCATCCTCACTTGGCTTTCCATATAAGAATTGGGCTGGATTTTGTAAGGCTGTCACCTCCAGGGTTAATTTTGGGGAGTCTAATAGGATTCCCTCATACTTTAAGAGTCAGGCATCTGTTATCCACTTTTCTGCTTTTTGTTGCAAAATTCCCCGGATATTATGAGGGGATAATACTCTCAGTTCCCCATTGAAAGTGATTTTATTAGCCTCCTCTACAAGCAGGGCGCAGGCCACTATAGCTTGTAAATATGTAGGCCAACCTCTGCTTACAGGGTCTAACAGCTTAGATAAGTACCCAATAGGTTTCTTTTTCCCAGCCCACTCCTGGGTCAGTACCCCATAAGCTGTCCCACTATCTGTATTTACAAATAGATAAAAGGGTCTTTTCAGATTGGGTAGGCTCAACACAGGGGCATTGACCAAATCATGCTGCAGGGCTTTCAAATGTTTGTCATCTTTCTCATCCCATTTCACTAGCCCTCCTTGGCTCAATTTCTCATATAAGAACTTAACTTTGGTGCTATTGTTCTCAATCCACTGTCGGCAATACCCCATGAGGCCTAACAACTGCCTAATTTGCTTCTTGCTCCTTGGAGGCGGTATGGATAGTATCCCCTTTACCCTTTCAGGGTCTATTTTCTTTTCTCCCTTCTGTAAGTAGTGCCCAAGATATTTTACTTTTTCTTCGACAAATTGTAGTTTTGCCTTAGATACTTTGAGCCCTTTGGCACTCAGGAAGTTGAGTAATCTAATGCTTTCTGCCCGTACTTTGTCCTCTGCTTCCCCAGCAATCAGGAGGTCATCTACATATTGGATAAGGGTCACTCCTTCCCCAGTCTGATATTCCTGCAAAATCTGTTCTAAAGCTTGTCCAAACAAATTTGGAGATTCCGTAAACCCCTGGGGGAGCACGGTCCACCTTAGCTGCTGTCTCCTATGAGTGACTGGGTCTTCCCATTCAAATGCAAAGTAATCCCTACTTTTCTCATCTAGAGGACATCCCCAGAATGCATCTTTAAGGTCAATTACACTATAATATTGTTTTTCAGGACTTAGTCTGCTTAGCAGGGTGTGAGGGTTGGCTACCACTGGAAAACGAGCTACTGTCCTTTTGTTTATTTCTCTTAGGTCATGCACTAACCGGTATGATCCGTCAGCCTTTTTTACTGGCAAAATGGGGGTATTAAAAGGAGACATGCAAGGTTCTAAGAGTCCTTTGCTTATTAGCCTCTCAATCTTGGGCTTCAACCCATTCTTTCCCTCCGGGGAGATGGGGTACTGTTTGACCCTTATTGGTGTCTCTGGATCTTTAATGGTTACTGAGAAGGGGGGTATATTCAACCTTCCTACCCTATCAGGGGTGTACCACACTTCTGAGTTAATTTTTTCCTCATCCTCTACCCTCAAGGGACAGAGTTTTATTTTGATTTCCTCATTTACTACTTCTATATTAATGCCCATTTCTATAATCAAGTCTCTCCCTAACAAATTATAATCTGCTTCTGGTACCAGCAGAAGGTTCCCTATTCCCATTTTGGATTCTGATTCCACCAGTACATTCTTAATAACAGGGACCTCAAAGGGCTCCCCCTTCGCCCCTACCACTTGAGCAGTTTCCTTTGATATCTTACATCCCTCTGGTAGTACCTGGACTGTCGATCGCTCAGCTCCAGTGTCCACTAAAAATTCAAATTCCTGCCGCTGAGAACCTATTTTTAATTTTATCAAGGGCTCCTGATGTTTCCGTGTCCCCAGCAAATAGAGCCCCTGACCCCTCTAGTCTTCCTTGAAGGCTCTCTCATCCCTCAGCCGCTTCCTGCAGTCTCTCCGAAAGTGTCCTTTATTTCCGCAGTAGAAGCATACGCTTACTTTTTTTTTTCTCTATCTGGGGAACCCCTCCCCCATTTCTCTGGGCCACTTGACTTGTTTTGGGAGGGGCATCAATTCTCCTAGTTTCCCTTACTGCTGCCACCATCATTCTTACTTGTCTCTTGTGACTTTCTTCATCCCTTCTCACATATACCTTCTGTGCTTCCCTCAATAGCTCATCCAGGTCTCTATCTTGCCAATTATCTAATTTTTCTAACTTCTTTCTGATATCTTCCCATGATTTAGCCACAAATTGTGTTTTTAATAGTGCTTGCCCCAATGGTGTCTCAGGGTCTAAGCCCAAGTATATCTGCAGGTTTTTTCTCAAGCGTTCTAGCCAATCTGTAGGTGTCTCCTCCTTTTTCTGTCTCTCATTAAATGCCTTATTGATGTTCTGCCCTCTAGGCACCGCTTCCCGGATCCCTTGTACTATTATCCCCCTCAGATCCTGCATATTGGTTCTGTGATCTTGCTGCTGGTGATTCCAACTGGGATCCTGCAAAGGCCACTTGGTGTCTGCTAAAGGTCCTTGTGCATGTTGTGCATCCCATATTCGTATCCCCGCATGTCTAATCATGTTTCTTTCCTCGGCCGTGAAAAGAATATTTAATATGGCTTGCAACTCACCCCAAGTATAAATACTGGGTCCCAAAAATTGGTCCAGTCTCTCGGCCACCCCCAAGGGATCTTCTAGGAGGCTCCCCATCTCCCTCTTAAATTCCCGAACATCCCCAGAACTCAAAGGTACTGAAACAAACCCTATTGCTGGGTGAGGTCCTTGCCCCCCCCACCACAGGCATTTCTCTTAGGGGATATAGGTTATGCTGTCTAGCCCGACCTCGGGTTATGGGTCCCTGCGGTCCCTGCACTTCTTTGGGGGGCTCGTGGTTATCTCCTCTTCCTTGAGGCTCTATTGGAGGTGCATTCGGGATCTGGGGGTTCTGAGGGGGTATGTAAGGAGGTGGGATCAGTAAGGCCTCTTCCTCTTTATTCCTGTCTTTCTTCCATCCTCCCTCTTTGAGGGAAAACAGGAGCACCTCATCCCCAGGTCTTGGAACCCACACATTAGCATATTCACTTTCTTTCTGATTAAAAGGAGTTTTAGTGTTTACCCACAAGTTGAGTTTTTGCCTCACCCAATCTTCTGATGATCCAAAAATAGGCCAAAAAATATTCCGGGAAATTTCCTTCCCACCCCATACTTCCACACAATAATGGATCATTTTAGCCTTATCTTTACCCCCTGTCTTAGGGTAATGTTTCCAATTGTCTAATATGAACCCCAGTGGGCTATCTCTAGGCACCAGGGGAAGTTTTATGGGAGTAGAGGGCCTGCTCTTCCCCTGTCCCATCTTCTGGAGTGCCCTCACACAAGCGTGGTGCAGAAGTCACTCGCTTCCCCTTGTTCGTGGCTCACGCCCTCTCGGGCAATGAGAACCGCACTACTGAGGGTCCGCACTCACCAGGAGAATCCGAGCTGCCAGCTCCCCTCTCAGACATACACACACTCGCAGCACTCCAGGATACCCGACCCAGACCAAACGGATTTTTCCACACAGATACTCACGCGTCTTGCGTCTTCGTCCGGACCTTTGTGCACTAAGTTTATAGGGTCTGCTGGCTTCCTTTGCCTAATGCCTTGAATTTAGGTTCGTCGGTGCAATCGAGACAGGAATCAGGTCTACCAGGGCTGCTGACTGATCGGCGGGGCGCCCCCCAGGCAGAACCAAAAGTCCTATCATGCAGGTTGCTTCTGAGTCACAGCACCAAATTGTAATAGACTATGGACACAAAGAAAAGTTCTAATAGGAATTTATTAGATTGCAGCAGGCAAGGCAAAGGCAAATACAGTGCTGGGCGACAGGGAAGATTCTGCTTCACCAACTGCCACGCGGGCAAGTTCTCACTCCCTCTTTTTGTCTTGCTTTTTCCTCTGATTGACGTGTTCTTCCTGTAGTATTCTGCGTATGTGCGGCGTGTTGCTAGGGGGTCTTTTTCTGCCTCCCGATGGTCTCAGAGATGAAGAATGGTAATCATTCTCTAGTATCTCTTAGTGCCTTCTTTCTGATATGGTAACTAAGCTTGAGTTCCTGAAACTTAAAGCTGATTACGGAGCAGAAAACAAAGGATTGAGCAAGAGCATGCTTGCACACGGCTTTTCTATAAGCTTAAATAGTAACATAGTAACTGCTTGTTATTTTGAGTTATTTAACCTCCAGTGAACAAAAACAGTTTATGTTTATCACAGTAGTCATAGGGGCTAAGGGAGAGCCTTTTAAAGTTCCCATAGTAAAGGATGTGGAAATTGAAGCAGAAAATAAAGTTTGTTTAAGGAATATGCTGTTAGTAGAAGAGGCTGATTATAACCTGTTGGGCAGGGATCTGATAGTTGCCTTAAGAATTAACTTAATCGTGAGAAATTCACAATTAGTGGTCAGTATCTGTAAACTAACCTGTGAGGACGAGGAGAAAATTAACCCCGAAGTGTAGCGTACGGGGAAGGAAGCCAGGAATTTGGACATAGATCCAATTTCGGTTGAGTTCGAGAGACCTGGGGACCCCATGGGGTGAAGCAGTGTCCTGTTCCCCTAGAGGGCAGACTAAAGGGACTAAAGCCTGTAGTAGATGACCTGGTGAGCAAGAGAGTTTTAGAGCCGTGTATGTCCCGATGTGGTAAGCCGATGCTAGCCGTGGGAAAGACAGACAAGAGTTATAGACTAGTGCAGAATCTGAGAGCAGTGAATGGGGGAGCTAAGACTCAGTTTCCTGCGGTTGCAAGCCCATGCACACTTCTGGGCGGGGTCTCCCCAGAAGATACATAGTATAGTGTAATTGACTTAAAGGATGCATTTTAGACCTGCCCTTTAGCCGAAAGCAGTCGTGATTTTTTGCATTTCAATAGGAAAACCCTAAAACAAATCGTAAGCAGCAGTTGAGATGGGCCTCCCTGCCTCAGGGCTTTGTGAATTCACCCAAATTATTTAGGCAAGCCTTAGAGCAATTGCTGGGTCAGTTTTCCCCTAGAAAGGGGACAAAAATCCTGCAATATGTAGATGACTTGCTAGTTGCAAGAGAAACAGAGGAAGAGATAAGAAAATGTACCATTGAGTTACTGAACTTTTTGGGAGAAAAGAGATTAAAAAGTTTGAAAAACAATTCACAGAGCCTGAAGTTAAATATCTCAGGCACTAGATTAGCAGGGGAAAGAAAAAGCTAGATCCAGAAAGAGTGTCTGGTATACTAGAATTGCCTCCCCCAAAGACAAAAAGGCAGGTGCGCCAAATGTTAGGACTTCTGGGATTCTGCAGGCAATGGATAGAAGGGTCTAGTGAAAAGGTAAAATTCCTATATAAGAAATTGACCACAGAAAAGGTAAAGTAGACTGAACATGATGATAGCGGCTTGCAGCAATTGAAAGAAGCTCTAATAGCAGCCCCTGTCTTGAGCCTACCCGATGTAAATAAAAAGTTCCAATTATTCATTGATGTGAACAATCATACCGCACATGGGGTCCTCACACAGGATTGGGCAAGAGATAAGAAACCTGTAAGTTATCTCTCAAAGTTACTAGACCCCGTAAGCCGGGGTTGGCCCACATGTTTGCAAGCTATAGTGGCGGTTGCACTGCTGGTGGAAGAAGCCAAAAAGATTACCTTTGGGGCTCCGCTAGTGATTTACACTCCGCACGATGTAAGAACTATTTTGCAGCAGAAAGCAGAAAAATGGCTCACGGATGCTAGGCTTCTGATATAGGAAGCCATTCTCATTCATGCCCCTGAATTAGAATTGAGAACAACAAAAGCTAACAATCTGGCAGAATTTCTTTTCAGGGAAGCGTCAGAAAGACCCACCCACAGTTACTCAGATTCAATAGAATTGCAAACAAAAATAAGAGCAGACCTAAAAGATGAAGAGTTAGAAGAAGGAGAGAAATAGTTCGTAGATGGCTCGGCTAGAGTCATAGAAGGAAAAAGAATATCAGGTTATGCTGTCATAGACGGGAAAACAGGGGAGGTCATTAGATCAGGACCACTAAGTGCATCTTGGTCAGCCCAGGCAGGCAAGTTGTATGCGGTCCTGCAGGCTTTAAGAGAACTGCGGTGAAAAGTGGGAACCATTTTTACTAATTCTAAGTATGCTTTTAGAGTGGTACACACTTTTAGAAAAATATGGGAGGAAAGAGGGTTAATAAACACTCAAGGAAAGAATTTAATATATGAAGATCTAATAAAGCAGGTCTTGAAGGCTATACGGGAGCCAAAGGCCATTACCATAGTGTATGTAAAAAAGCATCAAACAAGATTACAGTTTAGAACTAGGGGGAACAATTTAGCTCATCAGGAGGCAAGATGAGTGGCTCTTCTCACACTAAACACTCCTGAGGATCCCAGGGTGGAGCACCAGGAATTTCCCCCGCAGCCTACCGAGCAGGAAATTGAGGACTTCAAGAAGGTAAGGGGAACACTAGAGGGGGGTAAATAGAAGCTATCCAATGGCCGAGAGTTAATCCCAAAAGCATATGCCCAGAAAATATTAAGGAGATTATACTCCCAGACTCACTGGGGAACCCAAGCATTACCTGAACAATTCCTAAAATTTTTTGGATGTAAAAGTATTTTTGAAATGGCAAAACAAGAAGTCCAGGGCTGCATGATATGCCAGAAAATAAATAAAACTAGGAGCAGGCAAATCACTCCTGGGGGATGCCCCTTAGCATACCGCCCCTTCGGGAGGATTCAAGTAGACTTCACTGAATTACCTAGAATTCAAAGACATAAATATTTATTAGTAATAGTGGATTAGTTGACTCACTGGGTAGAGGCATTCCCAAGCTCCCGGGCCACAGCCCAAGCAGTAGTGAAAAGATTATTAGAAGAAATCATACCTAGATATGGGATCCCAGACTACATTGACTCAGATCAGGGAACACACTTCACTTCAAAAATTATAAAATATCTGGCAGAAGCCCTAAGAATCAGATGAGAATATCACATACCCTGGCACCCCCAGAGCTCAGGACAGGTGGAAAGAATAAATCAAACCTTAAAAGCTCAGATATCTAAGCTTATGCTTAGGTGTCCTAAGTAAGGTGCCTCCCTTTAGCACTTTTGAATGTTAGGACCCAACCCCGTTCAGGGTCTGGTTTATCCCCTTTCGAAATGTTATATGGAATGCCATATGAACACGGAATGCCCGGAGGACACCCTCGAATAGAAGATTGCCAAATCCAATCTTATCTTATCTTAATCAACAAAAATTTGCAGAAGCTCCGAAAACGCAGATTAATAGCACAGAGCACCCCCTTGGGATTTGCCATTCACAGAATCCAGCCCAGAGACAAAGTGCTGATCAAAGCATGGAGAGAGACACCATTACCACCTCACTGGGAAGAATCTTTTCTCATTCTCCTCACAACAGACGCGGCTGTGAGAACCGCTGAAAGAGGCTGGACCCATTCATCTCAGGTGAAAAGGATTGAACTGCAAGATGACTCTCCTCAGTAGAAAGTCACCTCAGCTCCGGGAGACTTGAAGCTAAAGATTCATCGAAACCCCGACGACTGACATCTACCGGCTAAGTTGTAACCAAGCAGGGTGTCCCTGCTATCCTTTTGCTCATTTTAAGTGCTGGTATTGTAAAAAAATTTGAGTGACTCATTGTTACAGTGGGATTAAGCCTTAGAGTCTGTGTGAAAATTGTTTAGAAGAAGAGAGAAGGCTCACCGACCTTTTTCTATATCTTGCCACTAAAGTGGGCCTTTTTGAATTAGATTCTTTTGAGTAGTTCCATTATTTCACAAACGGGATAAGGGGAGAATTGAACAAAAAGGCAGAACCACTAGCAATCGAGTGTAGAAGAACAGTAAAGGTACCCTGCAATTCTGACCAGGTAAAATTGGCCAAGTGGGAACAGTAAAAAAGACGGTATGCTCAGAGGAGCACCCACGGGGACCCGGAAGAATATCCTTGCTGCCAAGAAGATGGTTTACCCCACCACTGGTGGCACACCAATGGGCAAAGGGATGGGCAGAGGAATACACCTATGGGTAACCCTGGTGATCCTGAGTCAAGCCGTGTACCTCACGAGTGGCCTCCCCAATCCTCAGGAGAGAATGGGGAAAGAAATTGACCCGTAGAAAACTCGGCTGGAACCTACCTGGGGCCAGAACATAGACCTGAGGGTATACCTTAACTGTCCACAAAGGGGAAGGGGGGAAACCTGCAAGTATACTAGTGGGTCCCAAATTAACAACCAAACAGAGAAAGCCCATCACCCAGTGGCAATATCTAGGAAAAGGAGGGAGCTCAGTAAAATGTCTATAATTCCTATGTGTAGAAATTGTAATAAAAATATCTAGATTGGGGGAAAGCGGGAATCTACTTTTGTGGGGTATTTGCAAGTGAACAAATTATGCTATGATAAAAGCAAATTAAAAATGCGTACCCTAAATGGGAAAACATATTGAGTGGGACAGAACTAGAAACTTCAAGCCCCTTCTCTGAACCATAGACCTATCCTGCTAGATCTGCTAGGTAATAACAATGATAGAGTCTGTCTAAAACTAGATAAAGTATTCTGTTTTTCTAAAGATGAAGAAAGACTGGACCCTGAAAATAAAATAAAAAGGGTGGCCTTATAACTAAAGAAGCAAGAATTAGAAGCAAAAAGAAAGAGGACGGAACAGGAAAGAATGAGGACACTCAGCGAACAGTATGAGCAGTTAGAAAAACAATCTAACAATTGGAGCCT
>JANEHK010000889.1:0-16822 GCA_025960845.1 Tachycineta bicolor | reverse complement strand
TGTAGGACGCAACCGCGGTGGCCGAAGAAAGGGCGACTCCTCCAGGCTCACACGACGCTCGCAGGGGAGAAGAGGGAAGCCCTTAGCACCCAGAGGGTCCTCTTCAGGTGGCCGAAGGGGGTGGAGGTTTGCCCCACTCTCCTGCGGGACCCCTCCTCGGAAGGTGCTTTGGTTTTTTTCTGTTCTTTAAAATTTAATTTAAGGACAGTGGCTCGGAGTTCGGGAGAGTGAAGACCCCGAAGGTTTTAAAGCCACCGTTTTTTTTCTTCGTCGCGGCTCCCCGGGCTTCGTCAGTTTCGCAATCACCGGGTTTTAAGAGTGGTCCGCGGTTTGCTATTTTGTTACATTTTATTTTGCCTGAGTTACTGTGGGTGGGCGGCAGGCTTCAGAGAGATGGGTGCTCAACTCTCAGTCGCTCAGAAGGGATTGTATCATAGTTTAATTTCCCTAGTTGAGCTCGCCAATTTAAAAGTTACTAAAGGCGAGATAAAAATGTTAGTTCGGTGGCTGTTTCTGCATTTCCCTCAGACATCTCCGGAGCAAGTGTACAGCCCTAAATTTTGGAGGGCTGTGAATAATAAAATACATAATTTGGCTCTCTCCGGAGACAAAAAGGCTTCAGAATTTTTTAATTTGGCCACGCAGCTTTCAGCTGCAACAGTAAACATAGTGAAAGGGGTGCAGAAACAGAAACAACCTTCCCCCTGTTCACCCCAATCCCAATCCCTTCCCCCGTGTCCCCAGAAGGGAACCCTGAGGGGGGCAGGAGGACCTCTGCCTGCTGGCTCAGGCCTCCCCAGGACTCCCCGATCCCCCAGCCTGGGTAGTCCTAGCCAGACTGCTCGGGGCTTCTCGGGCAGCCCTGGCTGGGCTGCTCGAGAATCTCACCCACCCTCATATTCCCTAGTTAATAAACCCAAAGTTCATTTTAGTGTTTCAGAGGGGCCAACACAAAATGGAGTCCCCAGCCTTTGTCCCCAAGAGGGAGGGGGCCACATGGCACAATCCTCCCCATCCCCCTATCCTCCTTCCTACAATCCCTTTCTTCCCACCCTTGATCAGCCCAACCCCTTTCTCTCCTCGGCCCCTCCTATTCCCCAGAAGGCTCCACCCATGCATCCTCCCTCTCCCAAGACCACTCCCACAGCTCCTCCTGTTGGCCCCTCCCAGGGAAACGCCCAGAAGTCATCGGCGTCATCCCAGACCACTCCCCCCACTGAAAGACACGCCTCCTGGGCTGCTGGTTCCCACGCTCCCTGGCCCGGTTCCCACGGTCTGGAACGGGAGGGGGTGGGGCCGGAGCCTGTGTCTACTGAGGCACAGCTGCCTCACTCTATTCCCTCATTAGCCCCAGTCACTTACAAAGCCTCCCGAGGAGGGCACAACATTCGTGTGGTCCATCACCCATTCTTCCAAGCTACCATCCGGGACCTGTGCAAGGCCCATCGGGATTATGGAAGGGACAGCCCCTATTTTTGGGGACTGCTCCGCTCTAATCTCGAGGGAGCCGTGGTTATTCCTGCTGATCTTAAACAGTTGTTTTCCTGCCTGATGGACTCCATGGAGTTCATGCTGTGGGAAGCAGCGTGGAAGCAGCTGCTTAAGGAAGCATTGCCAGGTCTCCTTGTCGACCCTGAGACAGCGGTCGACGAGGATGGGGGTGCCCTCACCCTGGAACACCTTATGGGTGAGGGAAGGTGGGTGGGTCCAACGGACCAAGCGTCATCTATTCCAATTAAAGCCCTCAATTTAGTGCGGGAACATGCTGTGACTGCATTCTTTAGTATGATGCCAGAGGGTCCGGTAGTGGCTTATTATAAGATCATTCAAGACACAAAAGAACCATTTACCGAGTTTGTAGAAAGGCTCACCCGAGCTATTGAAGTTCAAGTATCGGATGTGGCAGTGAGGGATGGTATCCTAAGGGAAATGGTGTTCGCGAATGCAAATGGTTTATGCAGAAATGCAATTTTGACTTTACCCTTGGACCCCCCTCCTACCATTCAGGACATGCTCAGGGTGTGCCAGTTGAAGGTTCCTTTTATGCAGGGTAACAAACCGGACCCAAAACAAAAACAACCTAGAATAGCTACCATCACTGGCAATCGGTCGTTCTCCACCAGAGACCCAAACCACAGGCCGCATGTTCCGCAAAGGAATAGATGTCTTATATGCCGGGAGCCAGGGCACTGGGCAAACAACTGCCCATTAAGGGAAGATATTGAGGCATTGAAGATCAAAAAAGGGGGAGGCGGGGGAGGAGGGAGAACAGGGACGGAGGGCGGAGGCCCCCGCCAGTTAAACTAAAGGAGGAGCGCAGGTCCGCCCGGCGCTATGATAAAAATAGGGCGGACCGGGCAGTGGGAGAAAGGGACGAGAAAGTGAGTGCCGATGAAATGCTGCCTAAAGGAACTAAAACTACCGGACTGGACAAATTACCTGATGAGACACTTCAAACTTACCATGACTTAACCAAACAGATTCTTGTTACCACCTCAAGGCATGAGCCTTTTAAGTTACAGCTTTCTGAGGCCATGTACTTAAGGACCATGGAGTGGACCTTCCTTTCCTTAAACATCAAGGAGCAGAGTGCCTGGCCTGTCCTAGGGAAGGAGTTCATCGTCATCGGGGATTGTAAGTACACCCCGCAAGAGATCGAGATTCTCCCAGGAGTGTTGGTCAACGACCCTGGGAAGCTCGTTCTCTGGCTGCGATGCACCCATCCGCCGACATTTCTCCCGAAAGGCCAAATCATCGCCCAAATCATCCCTACCCGGGGACCAAGCAAATCATCGACAGTCCCGGTGGCTTGCCCAGTGCAAGCCATCACAGAAGAGAGGCCCCGGATAGCGTGTGAGTTCACGGTGGGTGGGGAAACCCTTAACATCCTGGGTCTTTTAGACAGCGGGGCAGACATAACGATCGTGCCAGTGCAGGATTGGCCGTCACATTGGGCTCTGCAAGACATGGCTGGACAAGTCCAAGGTGTAGGAGGGTCGCAATTGGCACGACAATCTAAGAGCATAGTACAAATTAGGGGGCCGAAAGGGCAATTGGCAAACATACGCCCTTTCGTTTTGAATTATAAGGAACCTCTGCTTGGAAGAGATCTCATGTCTCAATGGGGGGTCAAGATTGACATACCCGACCCCTCAGTGGAAATTTCCACCACGGCCATTGAAGAGCATCCCACCAAAAAACTAAATTGGCTGACAAATGATCCAGTTTGGGTGGAGCAATGGCCGCTGTCAAAACAAAAATTAAAAGCACTTGAGGAGCTCATGGAGGAGCAATTACGTAAAGGACATATTGTCGAAACAGACAGCCCTTGGAATTCTCTGGTTTTTGTCATTCAAAAGCCAGGGAAGGACAAGTGGCGCCTCCTCCAAGACCTCCACCAAATTAACAATGTAATTGAAGACATGGGGTCCCTCCAACCTGGCATGCCTTCCCCAACTATGCTCCCCCAAAATTGGCAATTGGCAATAATAGATATAAAAGACTGCTTTTTCCATATTCCCCTACACCCGGACCATGCCACACGTTTTGCCTTCTCGGTACCTACCATCAACCGGGAAGCCCCAAGGAAGCGATATCACTGGCAGGTACTCCCTCAGGGAATGAAGAACAGTCCAGTTATCTGCCAGTGGTATGTTGCCTCCTTGCTGTCCCCTGTCCGCGCAGCCGCGGGCCAGGCTATCATCCATCACTATATGGATGATGTCCTGGTGTGCGCCCCGAGCGACGATGAACTTACACACGCGCTTGACCTGACAATCAATGCATTGATTGCTGCAGGGTTCGAGCTGCAGGAGGAGAAAGTTCAACGGATGTCACCATGGAAGTACCTCGGGCTGGAGATCAGCAAGCGGACCATTGTGCTGCAAAAATTGGCCATCAGAACAAAAGTGAGTACTCTCGCGGATGTCCACCAACTGTGTGGGGCTTTGAATTGGGTAAGACCCTGGCTAGGTCTGACCACTGAGGACTTAGCCCCCCTTTTCAATTTATTGAAAGGGGGAGAGGAGCTTAGTTCTCCTAGGGTTCTTACCCCAGAGGCAGAGAAAGCTCTGGAGAGGATTCAGGACGCAATGTCCTCAAGGCAAGCTCACAGATTTGACCCCGAGCTGCCTTTCAAATTTATCATCATGGGGAAGTTACCACACCTCCATGGGATGATCTTCCAGTGGAGGGACATCCCGAAAAAGGACCGAGACGGGAAAGATCCACTCTCCATCATAGAGTGGGTCTTCCTGAGTCACCACCGTTCCAAAAGGATGACCCGGCTGCAAGAGTTGGTGGCTGAGCTGATCCGAAAGGCAAGGCTTCGGATCAGAGAACTGGCAGGATGTGACTTTGCGTGCATTCACATCCCAATTGGATTACACTCGGGCCAAATTTTGAAATCAATGTTGGAACACTTGCTTCAGGAGAACGAAGCATTACAGTTTGCTCTAGACTCCTTTGCTGGGCAAATTTCAATTCATCGGTCTGCCCACAAAATTTTCAATCAGGATGTCAAATTTGTATTGTCACTCAAGGAGGTTCAAAGCAGAAGACCACTCAAGGCCTTAACCGTTTTTACAGACGCATCCGGAAGGTCCCACAAGTTGGTCTTGACTTGGAAAGACCCTCAAACTCAGAAGCGGGAGGCTGATATCGCTGAGGTAGAAGGATCACCTCAGGTTGCTGAGTTGGCCGCAGTCGTTAGGGCATTTGAGAGGTTTTCTGAACCTTTTAATCTGGTCACAGACTCCGCATATGTTGCGGGGGTGGTGTCTAGAGCGGAGCAAGCTGTCTTGCAAGAAGTGTCCAGCATCGCTCTGTACGAGTTGCTCTCGAAATTAGTTAAACTAGTCTCCCACCGAGAGCAACCATTTTTTGTAATGCACACAAGGTCACACACGGATTTTCCGGGGTTCATTGCGGAGGGAAACAGAAAGGCGGATGCCCTCCCTGCCCCTGCCAAGATGGCCCCTCTGCCAAACATCTTCCAACAGGCTAAACTCAGTCACCAAGTGTTCCACCAGAACGCGCCTGGCCTTGTTCGCCGCTTCCACCTAACGCGGGAACAGGCCAAGGCGATCGTGGCTGCATGTCCGTCCTGCTCCCTACATGCGATCCCAACTTTGCATGCGGGGGTTAATCCCCGGGGGCTCAAAAGCTGTGAGGTGTGGCAAACAGATGTCACTCACTTCCCCGAATTCGGCCGTCAAAAGTATATTCATGTGTCTGTAGATACCTTCTCTGGAGCAGTCTTCGCTTCTGCCCACACAGGAGAGAAGGCAGGGGATGTCATTAAACATCTTATCCATGCCTTCTCCTTTATGGGTATCCCGAGAGAACTAAAGACAGATAACGGCCCGGCGTACAAATCCAGGGAGCTCTGCAGCTTCCTGCAGCAATGGGGGGTGGAGCATAAGACCGGCATCCCCCACTCCCCCACAGGTCAAGCCGTGGTGGAGAGGACCCATCAAAACATCAAGAGAGTTTTACATCAGCAGCAGCAGGTCCTCAAGACAGAAACACTGTCTGTCAGGCTGGCCAGGGCACTTTTCACCATCAACTTTTTAAATTGTTCTTTTGAAGGTTTAAATCCACCCATGGTGCGGCATTTTAACGATAAAGCATCCTTTTCCATCAAAGACAGGCTGCCAGTCATGGTCAAGGATCCTGAGTCTGGAAGGACGGAAGGGCCTCATGACCTGGTCACGTGGGGACGTGGGTACGCTTGCGTGTCCACCCCCACGGGGCCAAGGTGGATTCCAGCAAAATGGGTAGGGCCCTACGTCCCTAAGGGCTCAGGATCAAAAAGTGTGACCAGTCCACAGGTAGCAGAGGCAGCGTGGAGGCGAAAGAGGAAGGAACAACAACATTCCTGGGCGGAGCTCCCTTTTTCTAACTGTCCTGAATTTATGTAATCCCTGTCTATTACTATGTTCTGTAACCTTTGTATTTAGTTGTCTTTCAGTTATAATGATGAAGTCTATCCCAGCCGGATCCCCTACTCCAAGGAAGAGTTATCTGATCCTTGGAGCCATATTGATGCTCAGCCTTTGTCTCCTTGTGGAAACGTCAATCGGGAGACTGACGATTGGCTGGGCGGGATTTTCACCAATTGGGGAATTTCTGGCTGGGTTTCATCAATTATAAAGACAGTTTTGTTGTGTTTGTTTATTTTAATGTTAATTCTGATTGCGTTTGGTATAATCAAAAGAATGTTGTATAATTTGGTTTTTGCCACCACTCACTCCCCCACCATAAATCATCTCACTGTGCCACCTGGAAAGGATGGATTGGAGATGGAGGAAGAGCAGGAGTGGGACCGTGAAGAGGACGACGACCGGAACCCCGACAAAGAAAATCATGAACTGGGGTATCCGACCTGACAGGGATGGTTCACGGAGATCTACCCGGTGTCCGAATATCTACCTCCCCCATTCCAAGTCACCGCTTCTTTAAGAACAGAAAAGGGGGAGATGTGGTGGTGTGCATTTTGTTTTTATTTATTTAATGTAATTTATATTGAGTTTTTTGTAATGGTTTGTTCCTTGTACCCCCCTGTGTTTTGTAATAGTTTTCCCCCTTATGAGTTAGCTGTATAAGTAGACGTTTTCTGTCAATCATTTCTTCCCTGCACCTGTCCCTCTCAGCTTCCCCCTCTCTCCTCGTGGTCGCCCTGTCTGTCACTTCGAGATCCTTCCCTGGATTCTGGAAAGATCCAGGAGAGGTGTCGAGTGATAGGCTGGTGCCCGGGGAATCCCCTCCTACACTTCTGTGATTTGTTAACGGTTCCAAGGTTGACACCCCTGTTACCACCCCTGTGTTCCCTGGTTGGCTGACCCGTTGTCAGCCCTCCCCTGTTTATAAGTGCCTGTCAAGCTTTGATCCCTGCTCTTCTGGGCAGGGGATCAGGGAGTGCTGAGCTCCATGCTCTATCTCCCTGCAATAAACGCTGTTTTGCCCTGCCTGGAGGAGTCGCCCTTTCTTCGGCCACCGCGGTTGCGTCCTACATTGGTCCACTCGCTGCTGCTGCGGGGGAATTAAGATCCCACGGGGGAGGAGGCGGCTCGTCCGATGTGCCGCCCCGACCCATCTACGCTGCTGCAGTGTCTAACTGAGCTAGCCTGCGAGCTCTGCAAGCGCGAGGACGGACACAGCAACAGATGCCCCCCCGGTTTTTCAAGCTCTGGCCGCTGAAGAGTGCTGTGAAAAACACCAATCACTTGTTTTTAAAATTTTAAAACTTTAATAGTAAATAAGATGGTTACAAAAATAGAATTAGAGTAAAAAATTGAACAATTTTAGAGTTAGGACAGTACGAGACAATAAAAACAAAGTTACAGACATCTGGGTGCCTCCCAGAGCGAAAATCTTTGGGGAAGGACCTCTACTAACAAAGGACTATCTCTTAAAAGCAATAGCCTGTTGAATATTCATATATTTCATACATGATGCATAAACTTTATTTAAACAAAGAACCGTCTCTGGTTAGTATCACTTTTTTCCTTTAATCTCTGTGGCATTCTCAAGGCTGAGAGAGGCAGGGGGAGTTGGTCTCTTCTGATAAGGAAGCAGCAAACCCTTTTTTCTCTGAAAGATTTGTTTTCCTGTGGTTGGTACATAAAAACTACATTTTAACTACAAACTACATTTACCATACTATCAAACAATTAATACAACATTAACAATTAATACAATATAATACATATAGTAAATATCTTGCGTAGAGCCATATAATATGCACTTTTCACAGTGCCCTACCCAGAAACTCAATTGGAAAACTGATTCACCAGTCTGGGTAGAGCAGTGGCTGCTCAGTAAAGAAAAATCGAAGGCGCTTCAGGAGCTAGTGGATGAACAGCTAGCTAAAGGCCACATTGTGGAAACCACGTCTCCGTGGAATTCCCCAGTCTTTGTTATAAAAAAGGCAAACAAAGGGAAGTAGAGGCTCCTCCACGATCTCTGTCAAATTAATGTCATTGAGGACATGGGTTCTCTCAAACCAGGGATGCCATCCCCAGCGATGCTCCCCCAAAATTGGAATTTGGCAATTATCAAATATCAAAGATTGTTTTTTCCAGATCCCTCTGCACCTTGACGATGCCCCACTGTGTCTGGTTCCGTCCCCGCTCTGGGCAGGAGATGACCTCCGGCTAGCTCGGGTCAACACAGCCACAGATGTTTCCAGTTCCCGCAGGCTATTTACCTGCTGGTCGGTTTCTCAGCAGCAGCTGGACCAAATAGTATTGTGGCAGCAACGGCAGAAGAAGAGAAAAGGCTGGCTCTCAGCTTAGCAGGTTAAAAGATGTTTATTAGCTGAAGAGCTCAGGAGCAGAGAGCTGAGCTCCGAGCTGAGAGCTCCGAGCTGAGAGAGTTTGAATCTCCCTCCTCCACCTTCTAAGCGGGGGAGGGGTTCCAGGGAGGATACAACAAGACAACAAATCAGGGGATCCAGGGGGTGACAAGGTGTGCCCACCCCCAAGCCTTGGACCAACCACCTCCAGAGGAAAAGAATTCCCCCCAGGCTACCTATCACCCGAAGCCCTCTCCCTGAGGTTTCACAATCTGGGAGGGGTAGGCAGGCTGCCCCAGAGCAAGAGGGGGCAGAGGGGATGTTACAAGTCATGTGAGGGGTGGGATGATTGACACAAAACACCCTATTACACAGACAACACAAAAGGGATACAGAAATGGGGATACAGTGAAATGAACCATAACATAAACCTTTTATAAAAACATAATAAAACAATTCTGCACCACCACACCCCACATTTCGCCTTCTCGGTCCCTACCCTCAACCGAGAAGCCCCGAGGAAAAGATACCACTGGAAATTTCTTCCCCAAGGGATGAAAAACTCGCCATCTGTTTGTCAGTGGTACCTCTCTTCCCTGCTGTCCCCAGTGTGCGCACCTGCGGGAGAAGCCATCATCCTGCACTACATGGATGATGTGCTCGTGTGTGCCCCCAATGATGACTTACTGTCCCACGCACTTGACCTGACAATTGATTCTTTGGTTGCTGCAGGGTTCGAGCTTCAGGAGGAAAAGATTCAAAGGATGCCGCCTTGGAAGTACGTGGGTCTGGAGATTGGTAAGCGGACCATTGTGCCGCAAAAATTGGTTGTCAAAAACAACATCAAGGCCTTAGCAGATGTCCAGTAGTTGTGTAGGTCCTTAAATTGGGTAAGACTTTGGCTAGGTCTGACCACTGAAGACCTAGACCCCCTCTTTAATCTTTTAAAAGGGGGAGAGGAGCTAAGTTCTCCCAGGACCCTCACCCAAGAGGCAAGAGCAGCCCTAGAAAAGGTACAGGACTGTATGGCCACCAGACAGGCCAACAGGTGCAAATCAGACTTGCCATTCAAATTCATCATTTCAGGCAACTTGCCACACTTACATGGGATGATTTTTCAGTGGGAGAGAGTAGAAAAATCAGAAAAGGACAAAGACTGTAGGGATCCCCTCTTAATCTGAGAGTGGGTTTTCCTCAGTTGCCACCGGTCCAAAAGAATGACCAGGCCACAGGAACTGGTAGCAGAATTGATCCGGAAAGCCAGGTCCCAGATCAGGGAGTTGGCAGGATGTGATTTTGAGTATATTCACATCCCAATTGAGGTAAACTCAGGCCAAATCACAAAAGCAATGTCGGAGCACCTGCTTCATGAAAACGAAGCTTTGCGGTTTGCTCTGGATAGCTACACAGGTCAAATTTCAGTTCATCCACCTGCCCACAGATTATTTAGAGAACAAATTCAGTTCAAATTGTCATTAAAGGTGTTCAGAGCAGGAGGCCTTTAAAGGCTTTAACCGTTTTTACAGATGCATCTGGAACATCTCATAAATCAGTAATAACATGGAAAAATCCTCAAACTCAGCAGTGGGAGAAAGATATTGTCAAAGTGGAAGGATCACCTCAGGTAGCTGAGTTGGCTGCAGTTGTTAGAGCTTTTGAAAGGTTTCCTGAACCATTCAATTTGGTCACAGATTCGGCCTATGTAGCCGGTGTAGTATCCAGAGCTGAACAAGCTGTACTTAGTGAGGTCTCCGATTCTGCACTTTTCAGCTTGCTCTCAAAACTAGTAAATCTGATCTCCCACCACGAGCAACAATTTTATGTGATGCACATCAGATCACACACCGATTTACCAGGATTCATAGCTGAGGGCAACAGAAGGGCTGATGCTCTTGCTGCGCCTGTGGAGATGGCCCCACTCCCAGACATCTTTGGACAAGCCAAAATCAGCCACCAGCTTTTTCACCAGAATGCACCAGGCCTAGTCCGCCAGTTCCACCTAACTCGGGAACAGGCTCGGGCAACTGCGTCAATGTGTCCCTCGTGCCAGCAACACGCGCTCCCAACCCTTAGTACAGGAGCGAACCCCAGGGGATTGAACAGCTGTGAGGTATGGCAGACAGTCGTGACACACATCATATCCTTTGGTAGGCAAAGGTATGTCCATGTATCTGTAGACACCTTTTCTGGAGCTGTCTATGCCTCTGCCCACACAGGGGAGAAGTCTAGTGATGCCATGAAACACCTAATACAGGCTTTCTCCTTCCTGGACATCCCCAAATCAACAAAAACTGATAGTGGACCCACATACACATCCAAGGAGTTCAGAAGCTTCCTGCAGCAATGGGGAGTAGGGCACAAAACCGGCGTCCCCTACTCCCTGACAGGTCAGGCCATCATGGTAAGGTCCCACCAAAATCTCAAAAGGGTCCTCAGCCAACAACATCAGTCTCTAAAATTAGAAACACCCCAAATCCAGTTGTCCAAAGCCTTGTTCACTCTGTACTTTTTAAATTGCACATTTGAAAATCATGACCCACCAATTGTGTGCCATTTCAGAGATAACTGCCAATTGGAGCTGAAAGCAAAGCCACCGGTAATGGTAAAGGATCAAGCAACCAAGGAAACAGAGGGTCCTCATGATCTGATCACCTGGGGTCGTGGGTATGCCTGCGTGCCCACTCCCTCAGATCCCAAGTGGGTGCCAGCCAAGTGGGTGAAACCTTTCATCCCTAAAACTGCAAAACCACCTGCAGAGGCCGCACAAGTGGCCAGTGCTGCCTGGAGGAGGAGAAAGCGCCAAAACTTTTCCTTATAATTATCATTATTCCTTAACAGTGTTTTTCTGGACAATTTGTTTGCACTAAAGGTCATTTTTCTTCTGCAACTTTAAAGGTACTCGAGGTCCGAACTTTGAGCATCTGCTACGAACCAAGCCTTCCTTCTTCTTAATTTAATAAGTAAAGGGGAAATGTTTAATGCATTAATTTGGTTTATATTGTGTTTTATGGGATTTGTGATCTGTATCATGTGGTTTGTCCTTACTCAGCTGTAACCTAACTCTTTTCCACTGCCACTTCTCCCTGATTGGGTGGTGTCTTGTGCATGCCTCTGGGCCCTGCCCCCTGGGGAAAAAGCCCCAACAGGGGAGAGGTGACCTCTCTCTGGCACCGGCGAGCTATTGGGAAGATCTCCAGCCATGCAGAGCAGGACTGGACAACAAAGCAATATTTTCCCCCCGGACAAAGAGCAAGCTCTTTCTTTTTGCCATTGACGGTCATCTAGTCTCATGGAGAAATACCACAGTAAAGCAAAGCTTTGCCCTCAAGTTTTCCTGGTTTGCATTGTCCTTGTCTGACCTACCCAAAATTACACATGGGGGAGGTTTGGCTTTGGCATTTTTAATGGCTTTAAATGCCTTTGTTAGAAAAGACTGCCTCTTTTCTGATATTTGCATTTACTCCAATGCCAGAACTGTTTTTTGCCCTTTTCAGCTTCTAAAGTGTTTGGTAAAATGCTGAATATAGATACCTGTGGACTCAGAGTGAAAGTTATTCCTCCCCTGGTGATTTCCTTGCAAATCTTGGGACACCAACTGGGCTCACTGTGTTTAGACCCTGAAAAAATTTAAGATGAAGGGCAAAACTTCTAAATGTGACTCATCTAAGAGCAGGGCTAAGGCCTGAAAGCACTTTAATGTTTTTAAATTTTAATTCCTGCCCTGAGACCAAGGAAAGTCCACTCTGTAACAGCAGAACTCTTGCACCATCTAGCAGAGCACATCCCTGACTCCTCCAAACGCTCTTTGTCACTGATTAGTGAAGACAAATTCTACCTTTGACTATTCTTTGCCTTGTCTTTTTAGGCAAGTTCTAATTGGAGAATTTATTAACAATGCAGTGGTGTGGCTCTAACTCAGAGCTGTTCCCAGGCTCCAGGTTGACCTCTTAATACGATAAGCGACAAATTCCTTGCTAAAATCCACAATGAATCACTGCAAATGAGCATAAAGCAGCATTACCAAGTAACACAGCTGTCTTGGAGAGCAATCTAATTTTTTGGCATTTGGGAAATCTTAGGTCCTGTTGCTAAGAATCCTTGCTTTTAAATTTTTTAGTTAAACTTCCTGTCATTCAGCAGAAAACCTTAAAGAAAGAGCTGGCCACACTTGAGAAACTAAAACCCCAGGAATGTTTAGGAGCTGCTGGAGCTGTTAGGAACTCCAGTAAGTTTGTCTTCCTTTTGAAGCATCTTTATAAGTAATCACCCTCCTTATCACAGCAAATCTGTTTCTCCTGAAGTCTTACACAACTAAATAAAAAGTTCTGAAAACAGTTGGTCAAAAAACCAAACACTTTCCTTATCCAGAGCAGCTGGTCAATATTCTTGGTCAATACAAAACAATTTTGCATTGCTTTGGTTGTTGTATCCCTGCCCGCCTTTTAGAAGCACAATAATTTCCTTGCTTCCTCATACTGTGCACAACATTCAAAGACTCCAGATGTAAAGCCACAAAATCTGCAGTTATCTGACAACCAAACCCAACCACGATGTAGAAGTTAGAAAAGTTCTAAAACAAAAGCCACTCAAAACACCCTTCCTGAGAGAAAGAGATAAAACATGATCACAAATCTCCCCCAGCTCTTCCTCCTTTGCTGCCAAGTGTCTGCAGCATCTCACAGGAGATGAAAAGCACCCAAGAGCTGTTCCTGTGGATAGGGAAGATGTTCTGTGCCTGCAACACCTCAGCTACAAGGTGTTTTTCCTAAATTCTATTGTGTAGCTGCTGCTCTGCAGCCACAGAATCCCAGGACTGCTCAGGTTGGAAAGGACACTAAAAATCATCTCATTCCACCCTTGCCATGGGCAGGGACACTTTCCACTATCCCAGGTTCCTCCAAGCCCCATCCAGCCTGGCCTTGGACACTTCAAGGGATTCAGGGGCAGCCACGGCTTCTCTGGGAACATGTGCCAGGTCCTCCCCACCCTCACAGGGAAGGATTTCTTCCTAAATCTCCCATCTAAACTGTTCTCTGTCAGTTTGGAGCCATTACCCCTTGTCCTGTGCCATGGGTTGGCACAGTTTGGTTTTTAGTTAGGGAGGAATGTGGAGTTTTTACCCTGTCAGGACCTTGAAATTGTTTTAGAAAGGACAAGGACCTATCAGAAGCTAGGTTGGGATATTGGCATCTGCTTTGACCACTAAGAGTGTTGAATGCGACTTTGGGAAATACTCATATAAACCCTGATTTTGTTCAAGTCAGGCCCTTTTCTTCCTGGTCAGCTGAACAGGTAACATTGAGTCGGGCCTGCTGCCCTGCCTCCTTTGTGGGGGGAGCTAGCCCAAGGCCTAGCCAGGCTCCATCGGCTCCCGGTGGGTGAGGAGAGGTTGCAGCTTAACATCAACTACTTGTAATAAATATGATGGACCAAATTCTATAAATCAAAATTTTAGAATTTTATTGAGAGACAAAATGACAGTCTCAGACAGCCACAATTAAAAGGACAGCGTCGAGCCCGGGATCGGCACTGGGTGAACACGGTAACACACTCTGCCAGTATGCCACCCCCAAGTTCACATTTCTGGCTTGGAGCTGCCTCTTTTTATACACTGGATAGCTGAGAGAAAATCGGAGCTCCGAGGTTTTCCTTGTCCGAGGCAGCCTCATTAGATATTCATGTTCGGGTTCTGGTGTTTTGAATGGATTTGCCCGGGAAAACAGTGTCCTTAATCGTCGAGTCCAGATGTGGTGTAGAGATGGTAATGTCAGGAGGAGATGGATGAGATATTGATCTGATGTGATCATTTGTTTCTCCGGGTTCTCCATCTCCCTTTTCTGTTGTCTTTGTTCTCCTCTTAACGATTCCCGGCATAGGTATCCTTGTGTCCCTTTTGGTGTAATTCTCAGCATAGTTTCTCATGTCCCTTTTGTGTAATTCTCTGCCAAAAGGAAATTCCTTGTACCCCTCTCCGTGCAGCTTTCGTCTCAGTTTACCCATAATATATTTGAGTAGAAATAGAACTTATATTTATAGGGGGTGAATTACAACATATATATATTCCAACACGAATTAACTTTAGGACATATATCACATACTTTTTAAAACTTCTCTGGAGCCGCCTGAGCAGGGAGGGATCTCTGCTGGGCCCCTGATAACAGCTATGGGCCCGGTTAGGCTGAGGCCACCCCAATTGTCACCAAGGGATGGGCAGAGCTCACATGGACACTGCAGGCCCGGGCAGATTTAACCCTTTCCTGGCAACATGAAGCTTCCAAGGCCTAACCCTTCTCTGAGAGAGAAAAGAAAGAGACAGAGTGGACATAGAAAAGACACAGCATGAAGTCAGTGGAGCAAGAGTGAAAGAACTGATAAAGATTATTGGAAGAGAGGGACTGAGGATGTGGACATTTTTAAATGGACTTCTCTGGGGTAAACTATGAAGAAATGGACTGTTCCTTGTAACATCTTAATGTTGTTTGGGGGAATGCTGGTTCTAATCAAAACTGGGGACTGATATGATTGAGATTTAAGTGAGAATCTCAAAGCCCCTCACTCCTGGGGTAAAAGGAGGCCTCAGTCTTTGAGATGATTTTTAGAGAGAAAGTGATATGAGGCCCTCAGCTCCTGGGGTAAAAGGAGGTGTCTATTTCTTTTTAGATAGAGACAATTTTAGAGATAGGAGAAGAGAATCCTTGTTTTGTACTAGAGGAAGCATTCTTAAACAGTACCCCAAATACACTGAGAGGCCCATGAGTAGCCAGGGGAAAGGCTGCTAATGGGTGGAACACCAGAATCTGCAAAAACTCCAAGCAGTTGCAGATTTGTGACATTGGGAGCCACAAGACTGTTGTAGTCTTGTGGCAAATGTCTCCATTAGACTCTAGACAGACTCCTCTCCCAATGTGATGAAAGATTATGTTTAAATGGTGAAACTGACTGAAAATCACAGGTTTTGTGTCTCTATGTTGTTTGTAAGAATGTTAACAATTTGTTAAGGGAGGGGAAGAGTGTTTTGAAGTTTCATTTTTTTTTTTTTTTCCTTCAACTTTGCCATTCTTTTAGCATGTGTTAATAAAACTATTTGTTTATTTTTAAGCTTAAGCCTGCTTTGCTTCTTCTGATCTTCTCCCACAAAAAGAGGATAAACACTAAGACCACTACACTAAATTTGGCAAACAGAATTTGGCGAATGTGAAACCACTACATCCTGTCACCGCATGGCCTGGTCAGAGGTCTCTCCAACCTGTCACTGTGCAGAGAGACCCCACAACATTTCCCTTCAGTTCTGTGTAAATACTTTGGGGACAAAAAAGAAGATAATATCTAAATACACAGAACCCTCTGATGTGAAACGTATGATGTTTCATAAACATGGAGCAAGAAAAATGCACAGTCTTTCAGTTAGCTGTCTAGTGATCAGTAATTAAATCATTAGGTTTGGGTGGGAAACAATTCAGTGTTGCTGTCCTGCCTTATTTAAGGTCCATCTGCTCTGTCCTAAGCTTTACTGGAAACTTCTTGGGGGCATTTCCTTTGGAAGTGAGTGTGGTCACTGCATGACACAAGTTTGGGTGTTTGGGGGTTTTTTGTGTAGGAGGGGTTTTTGTGGTTTGTTTTTGGGGGTTTGTTTGACTTCTCTAGTGAGAGAGAGCTTTGCCTTTAGTGTTTCAGCAAAACTCTCATTTTGCTAGAGTACCCCAGCCCGGTACAACAACTCCACAGCTCTCTGTGCGGAAAACCAGATACCACTACAGCTTACAAGCACACTATAGAGGCACAAGTCATGCATGGGATGTCTCCCACGACTTACCAAGGGTCTTTCCTGACCACGCGTATGTCTTACAGGTCACTGTTTAAAAGTGTTTCAATTTTTAAACATACTGTTTTGTCTGGAGTTTTAGCAGTCAGGAGTCCTTGTCTGCTGCTGGATGAACAGGCCAGGCAGTGGAGCCCACTCTTCCAGGAATATCCTGGCAGCACCCCGGGGGAGGTCCACTACCCGAGCTGGTCTCACAGCCGAGCAGAACCTTCTCCTGGCTGGCTCTCCAGGATGAATTGTTAAAACTGATATGATCACGGACAGAGACCTTCTAACTAATTAAAGATAGAAAGTGGTATGTTTATTAACACTGGTGGGCGGCACAGGAGCCGTCTCCAAAATGCGTGACCACCCCATACAAGGTTCTTTGTCCTCTATTTATTTTCCAAGATCTTACATACAATACATATGCATAACCCCAGCACCTCCCATCCCCATTTGGTATTAAAATGAGACTATTAGTTCTTCATGCGTGCACAGTTCTTCTCTTGAATTGGGTCGGTGGTCTTGAATTAGGTCAGTGGCCTTAAGGGATGAAGTCAGGAGAGTCTTCATCAGGTCTTTGTGACCCTCTGGCATGATCCAAGGTCCCCTGCTTCATGATTGATTGATTGATATAAAGTCCAGGTGCTAACCATTGTTCTACTGGTTTCAATCTGTTCTTATAATGGTTCACTTACTCCACTTGCTTCTATAAACAAGCT
>JANEHK010000888.1:827-16824 GCA_025960845.1 Tachycineta bicolor | reverse complement strand
CAATTAATCTTCCTTGAAACCTTGAAAACAGGGAACAAAGCCTAACAGACACTCAGGAAAGGAGATACTGTGAGAAACAGTGTGAATGAAAACAACTGAGAATATTTGGACCAGAGTGATTGAGACGAAATAGACAAAGATGAAATGAAGGTTACTGAAAAGGGCCAACATTTGCTAAATGTACTCCAACTCAAATTCTGCAATTAGTCAAGAAATGGAAATAAATGATGGAGAGGAAAAAATCTAAAAAATGAAAACTTAAAATGAAAAAGAGAAAATTTTGAAAGCATGTGAAAAGAAAAAAGTTGATGGTGTGAGAAAAAGTGATGGAAAAGGGATGGAATCTATCCACATTCATCTTCATTGACATTGCAAGATTGCATTCCCTTTCCCGAAAGGAAAGTGTTCCTTTCGGGAAAGGGAATGAAAACTTGAAAACAGGGAACAAAGTGTAACAAATGCTCAGGAAAGGGGGTACGATGAGAAACAATGCGAATGAAAACAACCAAGAAAATTTGGATATAGAGTGATTGCAACCAAATTGACTGAGCTGAAATGAGGGGCGCTGAAATGAGGGGCACTGAAAAGGACCAACACTTGCCAAACATCTGCCAATTCAAACGCTGCAATCAGGGAAGAAATGGAAATAAATGAAGGAGAGGAAAATAAATCCAAGAAATGCAAGCTTAAAATGAAAATGGGAAAATTTTGAAAGCACAGTAAAAGCAAAAAGTGAACGAGATGATATGAAGTGCAGGGTAAGCAACAGAAGCTTGCCCAATTTATCTTCATGAAAATCTTGAAAGAGAGGAAAAAAATAACAAACAAACACTCAGGAAAGGAGATATGGTGTGAAACAACGCAAATAAATACAAAAAGGAGAAATTTAGGATCCAGAGTGATTGTGACCAAATGGACTGAGATGCAATGAGGGGAACTGAAAAGGACCAACACTCGCCAATGAACTCCAATACATGTGCTGCAATCTGTCAAGAAATGGAAATAAAAGAAGGAGGTGAAAAGAATTCCAAGAAATGCAAGCTTAAAATGAAAAAGGGAAAAATTTGAAAGAACGTGCTAATCACAAAGTGAATGTGATGACAAGAAGTGCAGGGAAAGGGACGGAGGCTTACCAAATTAATCCTAATTGAAATCACAATATTTCATTCCTTTCCCAAAAGGAAAGTCGTTCTTTTGGGAAAGGGAGTGAAATACTGAAATCAGAGAACCAATTAGAACAAATGCTCAGGAAAGGGGATATGATGAAAAAGAATATGAATTAAATCAACTGAGATAATTTGGAACTGGAGTGATTGTGGCCAAATGGACTGAGATTAAATGAGGGGCACTGAAAAGGACCAACACTTGCCAAACCTACTCCAATTCAAATGCTGTAATAAGGCAAGAAATGAAAATAAGAAAGGAGAGGAAAAGAAATGGAAGAAATGCAAACTTAAAATGAAAAAAGGAAAAATTTTGGAAGCATGTGAAAATCACAAAGTGGATGGTATAACAAGAAGTGCAGGGAAAGGGACAGAAGCTTACCCAATTAATCTTCATTGAAATGGCAAGATTTCATTCCCTGTGGAAAGTCTTCCTTTCGGGAAAGGGAATGAAATCTTGAAAACAGGGAACAAAGTCTAACAAATGCTCAGAAAAGGAGATATGATGAGAAACAGTGCGAATGAAACAACCGAGAATATTTGGAACTGGAATGATTGAGACCAAATGGACTGAGCTGAAATGAGGGGCACTGAAAATGACCAACTTTTGCCAAAATACTCCAATTCAAATGCTAACAGCAGGCAAGAAATGAAAATAAAAGAAGGATGTTGCAGTTCCTTAAGCATGGTCCCCATGCCTGGTCTAGCTCAGGCACCATGTTAGCGGGCCGCGCCAGCAAACCCGATCCTGTGGAGCCTTGGATCCCACACAACCTCGGCAGCAGGCACAGGTGGTGCAGGGAAATGACGGTGGAGATAGAAATGTGGACTCTGCTGAACGGGTCACAAGATTTAATTGGAGCCCCGGCGTGGGACCACCTGACCTCCAGGTAACTGCCTAGGCAGAGACCCCCAGGCTGCTTGCCAGCAGCTTTTATCTGGGGGTGGAACCAGGAGAAGAGGCAGTGGGTGAGCAAATCAGGGATCACTGGGGAGGGGTCACACGGATGTATGATATTTTCATATACCAAACCTAAATGATGAGGAGGGAACCCCTCTGGATCTGACCTGTCACTCGATGCCCTTGGAAGAACTTTCTAGCTCCAGGGGAAGGCCCCAAGATGACAGGCAGACCCCAAAGGAGGGGGCAGAGGGGGATTGAGATATAACGGTTGAAGGAGCGAAGAGTAGGGAAAGACCATTAGGGGGAACAAACCGGGATACATAGAACGAACCATAAATTAATAGCACATACAATAAAACCAAAACCAAATCCCACACCACTACAGAGCTCCCCACCAGCTCTTTTAAGGTGGTCCTGAGCTTAGACCAGGCTCCCTTGGAGAAGGAGTTCCAATTACAATAATGAATAATAAAAAGAAGAGAGCAAAAGGAGGCATTCATAAAAGTTCCCATTGGAGTGCCAGCTAAAGGTAAAGGTGCCTGTAAAATTTCTTGTGCACAAGAACCATGTGGGAAAACAGACTGTGTAAGTACCATGGTGTTGGGCAGGGGCACGGCTGTATGTTTGTGTGTGTGCAGAATATCTAAAATGGGGACTGGTAGCCCAGACCCCCGAAGCAAGTGCAAACCTCCCAGTACCGCATTTTCAGTTCTCCATGAGGAGACCGTCTGGGAAAGGAGGGAAGTGAAAAGAGAGAATGAGTGAGGTTCCCTGGGAGGGACTGGCAGGGAGGGTCCTGGCCTGAGAACCCAGGGGAAGGTCCTCGAGGAGAAGGGAGCGATCTGATCACTGGGTGAAGTGAATAAGGAGGGGAGCAATTGAGTCAAGTTTAATTTTCTTTCAAAATAGTTGGTAACTTTCGTAGTGGACTAAGAGGGATTGCGAGGGAAAGTGGCTAGAAGGATATAGTCAGGGAAGACAGATTGGGAGAAAGATTGGAATTAGGCATGAGGCAAAGAGTTGGTAAAAGACAAGATAGTGTAACAGAATAATAAGTGAGAGGATTGAACCACAAAGTGAGTGAGGGAGACCAAGCTTCTCCTGGTACCGGCGGTTTCTTGATTTGTTGCCACGACAAATGGGTCCGAGAAAAAGTAAGTCCTGAGACCCAGGAGCTGCGAATTATGAAGGAAATTCACAAGAGCCTGGTATAACTGGGAACTGTGAGGGGGGTTCTCAGAAGGGGAGCATCCCTCAGGACAGTCCACTGGGGATGATGTTATGATACTGGGATGCATGGGTATCCGGAATAGAAAAAAGTAAACAGAAAATGATTAATAATTGTATGTTTGAATGGAAAAAGGAAATGATCTGGAAAGATAATTTATACTGGCCAAAGTCTGCATCCTTTGAAGATTTGATTTGCCAGGCTTTGATTTTGTATGTGAATTCAACAGAGCCTTTTAACCTGGAAGAAAGCAAATATGCTTCTCTGTGGCTTCCCAGGGGAAGAGTGAATTTGTCTCTCGAAGGCAAGGAATCAAGGGTTTTCCATTCTATCCTTTACAAACTAGAGGGCAAGCAGCCAAACAAGACAGACACAAACCCTAGGATCCATTAGATCACCTCCCACCCCCTTATAGGCAACCTCATCAGCCCGTTCAACCCCAAGCCCCCGAGGGTCCTCCTGTAAATGCAAACACACCCCCTATTCAGGAGGGGCCAGTAGCACATAGAACTAGAGGTGGTGGATGGGGAGAAGTGATGATGGGGATGGGGAAGCAAAAATGGAAGATGGACTATACCCGCTTAGAAAAGTTCCAATGGCAAACCCAGAACAGAGACCTATTGGTGATGTGAGTGTTCCCCTGAACACAGGAGATATTAGGGAGTTTAAGGAGGAGATGGGCAGGCTGCTAGAGGATTCTACTGGAGTGGCAGAGAGATTAGATCAGTTCTTGGGGCCGAATATATACACCTGGGTGGAACTGCAGTCTTTCTTAGGAATCTTGTTTACCGTGGAAGAAAGAGAAATGATTAGACATTCAGGAATGAGGGTTTGGGATAGAGAATGTCAGGGGCCAGACCAGGGGGATCAGAAATGGCCTATGCAAGATCCAGGTTGGAATAATCACAATGAAAGACACAGGCAGAATAGGAGTGATCTCCAGTGGATGATTATCCGAGGAATCCAGGAAGCAGTGCCCAAGCGGCAGAATATAGGGAAAGTTCTAAGTGAGCACCAATGGAAGGATGAACCCCTGGCAGACTGGTTAGAAAGACTAAGAAAAGCCTTGCAGTTATATTCAGGTGTAGACCCCAATACGGCAGCAGGACAGGTCCTTTTGAAAACACAGTTTGTAGCTAAGGCTTGGGGGCACATCAGGAAGAAGCTGGAAAAAGTAGAAAATTTGCAGGATAGGGGGCTTCAGGAATTGTTAAGAGAAGCACAGAAAGTGCTTGTGAGAAGAGATGAGGAGAGGCAAAAGACAAAAACACAGATTTTATTGGCAGCAGTCAAGGCAACACAGACAACCATGAATACAGAGAAGTGCTCAGGAAAAACAAACAACAGAAAAAGGCAGGTCCCACCTCTGGGGATATGAGATCCACGTGTTTTCTCCCGTCACCAGAAAGGACACTTATAAACTTCTTGTCCTACCTCCAGGGATACAGGACCCACTTGTTTTCATTGCCACAAAAAGGGACATCTACAAAAATTCTGTAGAAAGAGGAAGTAAGATGAGAAAATATTTCAAGAAGATTTAGGGGGGGGTCAGGAGCTCTATTTAATGCGGACTGAACACCTAGAAGAGCCCTTGATAAAACTGAAAATAGGTCCTCAAAAGGAAGAAATCACATTTTTGGTGGACACAGAAGCTACTCAGTTGACAGTAATAAAACTACCACAAGGATATGAAGTAAGTTCTGAACGTGTCTCAGCAGTAATTGGGGTTAAAGGCGAAGTTTTTCTGGTTCCTGTAATTAAAAATGGGCAGATTGAATTGGATAAAAAATTTAGACTGAATGATTTGGTATTAATACCAGAGGCTGATAATAATTTATAAAGAATGGACTTAATAATAGCATTGGGGATTAAAAGAACACACTGTGAAGGAAAACTTAAAATCTATTCTTTAACTGAAGAAGATAATATCAAGATTAGCGACATTGGGTGGTATACTGGTGAAGTAGGAAAATTAAACATTCAGCCCATTAGCGTTGAAGTACAGAACCCGGAAATCCCCATTCGAGTAAAACAATATCCAATATCACTGGAAGGTCGGAAGGGATTGAAACCGGGTGTTGATAATTCAGTACATCAGGGGGTGTTGGAGTCCTGTGTGTCACCACATAATACCCCCATCCTGCCGGTAAAGAAGCCTGATGGTAGCTACCGACTAGTGCAGGATCTCAGAGCGGTAAATCAAAGAACCATTACCCGCTTTCCAGGAGTAGCTAAGCCAGATACCTCCTAATTACATTTGGCACAGTGTCGTGGATTTAAAGGATGCCTTTTGAACTTGCCCTCTGGATGAGGGCAGTAGGGATTGCCTTTGAGTAGGAGGACCCAGATACAGGTAGGAGAGAGAAATTAAGGTGAACGGTGCTACTGCAAGGTTTTACAGAGGCACCAAATCTTTTTGGGAGCCTTTGAGTTACCCAAAGGAATTAAGCTGCTACAGTATGTAGATGATTTGTTAGTAGCAAGAGAAACTGAAGAGGAAACGAGAAAGGGTGCTATTTAGCTTCTAAATTTTCTGGGAGAAAAAAGGCTGAAGATATCAAAGTCAAAATTGCAGTTTGTAGAGGCAGAAGTGTGGTATTTAGGTCATTGGATTAGTAAGCAAAAGAAAAAGCTAGACCCTGAACGGGTTCCAGAAATATTGAACATGGAACCCCAAATTCTAAAAGAGAAATAAAGCAGTTTTTGAGTCTTTTGGGTTATTGTAGGCAGTAGATAGAAGGGTTTAGTAGAAAAGTAAAAATTTCTATATGTGAAATTAACTACCAGTTGTTTGAAATGGAGTGAAATGGATCAGCAAAAAATTGAGCAAGTTAAAGAAGCCCTACTGCAAGCTCCTGTACTGAGTCTTCCCAATTTAGACAAGCCTTTTCTGTTATTTATTAATACAGTTGATCAAACGGCTCATGACGTACTGACACAAGGTTGGGCAGGAAGCCAAAAGCCAGTGGGATATTCTTCCTAATGATTGGATCCAGTTAGTAAGAATTAGCCAACATGCCTGCAAGCTCTGGTAGTCACTGCTGTGTTAGTAGAAGAAGCCTGAAAAGTAACCTTTGGGGCACCACTGGAAGTGTACACCCCACATAATATAAGGGATATCCTTGCTAAAGAGGCCAAAACATGTTTAACTGATAGCAGAATATTAAAATATGAGGCTATCTTGATAGACTCCTCTGAACTAAAACTGAGAATGACAAATATACAAAGCCCCGCTCAGTTCCTTTAGGGGACCCAGGGGAAGAATTAATATATGATTGCACAGAGGTCATAGAGTTACAAAAAAAATATGTCCAGATTTGAGAGAACAAGAATTAAAAACAGGAGAAAAATTATTTATAGATGGATTATCCCCAGTGGCAGAAGGAAGAAGGAAATCTGGGTATGCTGTAATTCGTGGAGAAAAAACTGGAAGTAAAAGAATCTGGTCCCTTAAGCCATCCTGGTCAGCACAAACCTGTGAACTCTATGCATTATTCTGTGCATTGCTGTTATTAAAGGATCAAGAAGGGACCATATAACCAACTCGAAATATGCCTTTGGGGTAGTGCATACATTTAGGAAAATTTGGAAAGAAAGGGGACTTATAAACACTCAAAGAAAAGGATTAGTGCACCAAGGATTGATAATTCAAATTCTTAAAGCTTTGAAGAGCCCAAAAAAGATAGCAGTGGTTCATGTGAAAGGCCACCAGAGGGGGAGAGACAATAAAACAAAAAGATATAATTTGGCTGATGATGAAGCTAAGAAAGCTGCCGTATGGGAAGACAGCAATGTAATTATGACTTTTCAGGAAGCAGGAACACAAAATCAAACACCATACTTTTGTTTAGCAGAAGTAGAAGCCATGAAAAACCTAGGAGCAACTCTAGAAGAGGGACAATGGATTCTCCATGACAAAACCACAGTTCGAATGGCAGAAAAAGGATAGACTCATGCTTCAAGGGTAAAACGACCTATAATAAAGATTGGAAAAATGTTTGACACCAGAAGACCTGAAAGTAAAATTTAAAAATATTTACATTTGATTAAACCATTTTATTGAGGTCCAAAATACAGTTTCAAGTGGAACTGTAGTTTATCCACAATATACCTGAAGACAGCATTTGGTGCCCAGAGGCTATAGCTCATATGGAAAATTGTTTTCAGCTGTGGATTTCTCATAATGCTGCAATACATTTGGTGTGCCACCCACATATTGAAAGAATAACCCAGCCCCACGATATTCAAGATATCCTTAGTACAGAAAGGTCAGAAGTTGCCATCCCGCAGAGAGAAGTTTCCATGTTTCAGCAAGGTTGCTGCAAACACGGTCATCAGTGTGAGCGGTGTAAAGCAGTGACCATGAAGTGGCTGAGACAAAGACATTGGCACAGAAAAACTGTACCTTGGGACCAAAGAGATTTAGCTTTTATGATTAATTCTATACGATGTTTTAGTAGAGTAGAGCAAGACTTTAGAATGCACAGCTGGGTTTTAGCACAGATCAACATTGATACTTATATAATAGAAGATCAAGTACGAAGAGCATTTATTTATTTAGCATATCACAATTAGTGGCTTTCAGAACACTGCAGAAACAACAAAGGATAATAAAAGTAAGATATGGATATAGTAGGATACCCAGAAACAACAGAAAAAGATAAATTATCTTGCTTAACCTGTTCAGGTTATAAAACTCTTTTGATAGTTAGCAATTAAAGGTTTGTGTTTTTAATTTATTAGAAAAATTAGGCATTCTGGATTGGCTGTTGACAGCAACACCATTGAGTTTGGAGGCAGAACAATGGCGATGGGAAGGGATTAGACCCTTCCTTGATCAATGGGGACGGCCTGAACTGATTGAAAATCTTTTAAGAGGCCTTCAGTGACTAACACTAACAGATTTCATTGAGGAACTACAATTCCAGAAAAAGAGACTGTTAACACCTGTTACTAAAAGAGTCCAAGAACAATTAACACACTGGGAGTGCACTAAGCATGGCTTAGAGTGTCGCCCATGGGTTTGTGTTATTTGTACGCTTTGCCTTAATTTGTGGTAGAGAGTAACAAGAGCAGAAGAAAGAGAGACAATTGATTTTACTTGCTTAGATGGCGTGCATGAACAGTTAATTTTAAAAAGCTTTTCCAGTGGAATTTTTGGAACACCTTTGAGATATGAAGGTGGAACCTTTTATGCAATGGTCCAAATAGTAGAAAATTCAGACCAAGGAGTTTTTACTATATTAGCTTTTGAGCAGGTGAGAGAGGAAACGATTCACAGTATTATAGACCAGTGTATCATAACAGACAGTTGCTGTGGAGAAGGAATTTGTGTGCCACGCTATCGACACATTTCTTACGTGAACAGGCATTGCAAATGTGCCTATTGGTGGGGATGAAGACTTAATAATAATCCCCAACGTCGGAGCAAAAAGTGACCAACAAATCAGGTTGTTAACTGAAGTAGTGAAAAAGCAAATCTTATTGTGGTTGGCACATCTCCAGAGCTTTGGTGGTTTAGACTAAAAGAGGAAGCAGCTGACTAACCCAGAGAGAGAGAGAGAGAGGGCAGTGCTGCGAGAACTGTGAGTAATCTGTGCCATCCTTGAAACAAACATGAGGCCAAGGGTACCAGTGAGACCAAATGCACCAGTGACTAGATCCCAGGATATAAACTTTGCTGCCAAGAATCCTGACATCTTGGCCCTTGGCTGCAACCCAAAAAGCCTTGAGGACAGTAGAAAGTCAAAGCTTCTGAGGATTATTTTCACTGTGTTTGTTGTGATGCCCTTGGCAACTGGCCAAAACTATGGAGCCACTCTGGACAGAGTCCATGAGAGAAGGGAATGAGCAATACAGGAACAGGCGATAATAAAACAAGCAGCACAAGAGTGGGCAATGAGAGAACAATCGATGCAAAAACAAAGTCCCAATAATGTTGATCCCTGTAATAAATGCCATTACTCCATGTGGGTCAAAGACAAGATGGAATTTGTGTTCGTGGCACTTCCATGTGTTAGTGCTGCCAGCTAGGATCACAGCAATTTTATAGATGTTTGTGTTAAAAATAGAAAAATGGATTGGGTAGGGGGAAATTCGGGATTTTATGGACTAGCCCGTTATCCTTATAGTGATCAAATCTGTCTTCCATATGAAAAATTTTTGTTTGTTTTGAGAAAGATAAGAATGGGAATGATCCAAGTATAGGTATAGGAGGTACAGCACTAAGGAAAAAAGAAGAAAACCAAAATGAAACAAAAGAAATACGTTAAAAGGCCATAGGGAAAGAATTAAAGGAACTGGATAAGCTGTATGAACAATTCAAACAGCAGAATAGCAACTGGGATTTGAGAACATCAGCTAAGAACCTTTTTGTAGATTTGATGCAAGAAATTGCTACAGAATTAGGGTTATCCAAATGCTGGATCTGTGGTGGACTTGGAATGGCTGAAAGATGGCTGTGGAGAGGTGAGAGTCTAGCTCCAGAACAATTTTTAAACTGGAATTATACTCAAATTTCCAAGATATTAAAACCACCTGAAGGATGGATTTTGAGTCATTGAGTAATTGGAACAGTCTGTATGACTTGAGAAGGAAGGAACTATAATGAAGTAGTAGGATATACTCCTTGTATATCAACTTTAGTAGTTAATTTGGAGAATAAAACCAAAAAAACAACAACTGGTATGAAAAACTTTTATTGGGTATTGGGGAATAACAAAGGAAATGAATTGTTAGTGGAATAATCAAACTGATTTGTGCTGGCATCAAAGTCCTGGAGCTAACCCCTACCAGTACATAAAAGACCTAAAATCCTACTCGTAACAACCAGAAAAAAAAACAGAAAAAAAAAACCAAACAAAAAAAACCAACCAAACAAACAAACCAAACCAAACCAAACCAAACCAAACCAAAAGAACAAAAACAAAACAAAAAAAAACCCAAAAAAAAAAATAACCCACACACCACCATAATAATTAGAAAGCCCGTGATGGAATATATTGGATTTGTGGGCAATGAGCATAGAGTGAATTACCTCAAAAGTGGAAGGGAACCTGTACCTTAGGAGTTATACGACCCTCCTTCTTTGTCATACCAAGGTCTAGGAGCAATATGTTGGGAACACCACTTGATGAGATTCTAGAAAGGAATAAAAGAGATTTAAACCTCGACTTCCCAAAGGCAGGGGGAAACCAGGAATGGGGGGAAGACGAATGGCCTGCAGAAGGAATCATAGCGTATTATGACCCAGCAACTTGGGCTGAGGATGGATCTTTGGGGATATAGGACCCCAATTTATCTATTGAATCGGTTGATAAGTCTCCAGGCGGGAGTGGAGGTTGTATCAAACCATACTTCTGATGCCCTAAAGTTACTGGCCAAGCAGCATTCACAAATGTGAGCATTTGTATATCAAACCAGAATTGCCCTAGATTATCTGTTGGCTGAAGAAGGGGGAGTTTGAAGAAGATTTAAGGAATCCGAGTGCTGTGTGGAGAGAGATGATCATGGGGAAGCCATCACAAAACTTGCTGAAGAAATTAAAAGGGTGGCACACGTACCTGTTAAAAAGTGGAATTCTATTTTAAAAACGGATTGGTGGGATAACCTCTTTGGAGGAGTCTGGCGGAAGAAGGTGGGATTTATGCTGTCATGTTCTGGATTCGGATTGTTATTCTTACCATGCATGATTCCATGTCTTATTAGACTAACCCACCCAGTGATACAAGGAATGCAAATGACAGCAATGCCCATTGATCCAGAATTGGCAGCAAAAGGGAAACCCAATCCTTTGATTATATTAAAAGCTAAACCTACTCACACTCAAAAGAAAGGACCCGAAGAGATGTTGACTAAACATAAAGAGGCTACTCTAGCACAAGAGATGTCAACCAAATTTGAGAAGGAATGCGAAAAGCTTGATGCAGCATGGGAGGTGTTAGAAAAATTAGAGGCTAAATGAGAGCGTGTAAAACCTGGATTATTTGGAATATAGAAGAAATCGAGATTCAGTTTTAATTAAAAGCATGAATCAATATGATTAAAAAGATAAATGGGGGCAATTGTAATAAATGAAAATGGTTCATGCTAATAGTAACTATATTAATATTTTATAAATATATATTTTACAAAATATTTGTGATAAAGTAGTGATGGAAAAAGTAGATGTGATTAGTGTTACAACGCAGATGGGCCCCTTGGCAGATGCTCCATGAGAAAAATAAGATACAGGATGCAGTTTGAGATAAGCAAGAGTTTCAAAGCTGGATTTGCCAAAGCTGGGACTATTCCAACGAAGGGAGATGGGCCCTTTGCAGATGTTATGGGATACAGGATGTCTTAAGATAGAACTGGTGTTGAGATGCACAAAGCCAGGACTATTCCAAGGTAGGGAGTTTGGGTGGTGGTTTGATCTATGAAATAATTACTTTTTGGCACATAATGCTTAGTTATGTATAACACAAAACTTGAAGTGCACACATAACCATTAAGGCTATTCCTACAATGTGAAGAAGATGATGAGCCTTCGTCTGAAGAAGACCACCAAAAAGCCACGAAGACCCCCTAACAACAAGTGGAGCCTGTGCTATGTAGTATAGCGACGTAGATTTTAAGAATTGAAAATAGGAGGAGATACATGGGAAATATTAATGAATATGTATTAGCATACAGTATATAAGTTTAAGTTGGATTATTTTCTTTTGTAGGTGAGGTGGGGTGAGAAACCCCTCCCTCCATACCCCAGTCGGTTTTGCTTATGCTTTATCCAAACAGTACTTATCTTTGATTAATCACTGCCAAATTTTTGTATATGCTTGATTATCAAATGATACTTAAATATAATTGCAAGGCTGCTAAATTCAACCTTGTTGCTTCTTAAATTAGACATACAGAGCTTCATTTAAAACCCTTCCTTCATTCCTTCCTTCCTTCCTTCTCTCTCTCTCTCTCTCTCTCTCTCTCTCTCTCTCTCTCCCCCATTTCTTTTTTTTCTTTCTTTCTTTCTTTCTTGGGAGCAGGTGCCCTTACCCTCCCAAAATCACTGCCACTCCACATCACCCCTGCACAGCACCTTAAACTCAGCCTTCCCAATTTCACGGCAACCTCCCACAAGACACCTACAGGCCCCAAAATTCCTGTAGTGGTTTCACGTTCACTAAATTTTGGTCTTGGTATTTACTTTTCCTGTTCGAGAGAGGCTAGGAGAAAAACAAAGCAGGCTTAACTTTAAAATTAACAAATAGGTTTATTAACAGACACTAAAAGAATAGGAAAAAAAAAAAAAGTTGGAAAAAAAAATGAAAAGGGAATGAAACTTTAAAAAAATTCTTTTCTCCCCTTACGAACTGTTCACTTTCTTACAAAACATCATAAAGAAACAAAACTTGTAATTTTCAGTCAGTTTCACTATCTGATAATAGTATTCCATCAATTCATTAGGGGAAGAGTACCATTTCGAGTCATGGATCCCACTGACAATTTAGAACAGTTCTCTTGTGGGTTTTAAACTGTCACAAAAACAACCGCCCGGAGAAACCTGCCTTTGTGACCCTCCCAGGAGCAGTTTCCCAAGCTGCTTATGGGTCATGGGTCTTAGACTTTTGCACACGGGGGTGTCACTTTTTAAAGATTAATAACTCTAAAGCAAAGGATTCTTTACTTCAAGGTACAGAGATATCTTCTTACTTTTTCACTGGTGCAGGGGGCTTCTCATGCTTATCTCTGTTCAAGCATCTTATAGGATATTACTTAGTTCATCACAAACACCTTTGCTTAAATCTACATGAAAAAAATCATCTCCCCAAATGCATATCTTTCCCATGATTTACAGGAATAACTTAAATATAGAGTTCATTTCCATGGCTCAAGTAAGAATAGAACAACCAACTCTTTAAACCTCTGTCTTAATAGTCTTTTCACTCTTGCTACTGACTTCATGCTGTTGTTCTTTATGTTCACTCTGTCTTTCCTTACTCTCTCAGAGAAGGGCCAAGCTCTGGAAGCTTCATGTTGCTAGGAAAGACGTAAATCTGCTCTGAGTCTTTGTCCCTCTCTCTCTCTCTGTAGCTCGTGGTATTAGATGTTCAAGGCTGAGCTGATAAAGGAGGAAAAACTCACGCAGAAACATTAGAGATTAGAGCACTCAAGCAGTCCAGAATCACAAAAAAAAACTAATCAGGATCATAAATGCTTTCTCAGCCCACCCCTCGGTGTATATTGAGGTGGCCTCAGCCCAAATGGTGCCCATAACTCCTATCAGGGCCCAGGCAGAGATTTTTCTCTGCTTCAAGGAAATTTGAAGAAAGTAGCTGTTACAAAACAGCAACCTCTCCTTCCCCCCCTTCACCCGGGAGCCGATGGAATCCGGCCAGGCCTCAGGCCAGCTTCCTCCCCCAAAAGAGGGGAGGAGCAGGGCCAGCTCCATGTTACCTGTCTCTCTCTGAGCAAAGGAAAGAAGAAAAAGGACCTACCTACAGGAAATTCACAGGGCTTTATATGGTACTTCCCAAAGTTGCAGCTAACAATTTCAGTGGATAAAACAGATGCCAATATTCCAACTAACTCTCTGATAGGTCCCTGTCTCTTCTAAAGCAATTCCCAGGTCCTGACCTGGAGAATTATTCTACATTCTTTTATAACTAAAAAACTAAACTGTACTAACCCATGACAGGTTGTGACCAACAGTTGGGGTCTGCATCTTTTTCATGACAAAGGTAGGGGTTAATCTCGTCTTGCCCCCCGATGTTGCTTTTTGGGTTTTTTTTCACCCAGTGACACTTTACTCTTTCTTAATTCTTTACCATTACTTGGTAGGTTGTTGAGGTGGCACTCCACTCTTGAAAGATCTGGTTTTGCCCACAAATTGTGTTTAGTCTTGTTCACCCATAGCTTCCACTATTTTTTATTATCCTGGCGTACTCTACCTGTTGTCACTAATATTTTCAGTACTAGATCTGTTTCCTTCTGGATCTAACTTTCACAACTCAAACAAAGGCCTCTCAGAATCCTGGCTCCCGATAAGGGTACATTCTGTGTACCTAAACCAGCCCCAGGGGTTACAGTCACAATTCAGGCTGGTACATTCTACTTCTCTTGGTGTTAGGTGGTTCTTTTTAGGATGTCTCCTTGACATTCTCTTGCCCTTCTTTTCCAAGGTTATTTGTAGATCCCTGGGCTGTGAGGTGATTTTCCACTGTGGCCATTGGTGGTTCCACTGGTTCTTTGACTTTTGATGTGTGATTCCATCCTTTCTTTGCTGTTCTCACCAATGTGTCTGTTGTTAAGAGAGTTAAATACAGACCTTCCCATTTTGGGGTTAAAGTCTCTTCTTTCCAGCTTTTAATAAATACTCAGTCTCCTGATTGTATCTTATGAATTTTAAACCCAGTGGTCCCGTTTGGGCTAGCATTCCTTTTTCCCTTAACTTGGTCACATGCTGTCCAATTGTTTGGATATAATTTTGAATAGATATATCTTCAATCATTATTGATGTTTGGGGTATTTCCTGAGAATATGGCATTCCATAAAGCATTTCATATATTTAAAGCCCCGTATCTGCATTAGGAAGTGTTCTTATGTTAAGCAAGGCTAGAGGTAAACATTTTAGCCATGACATCTTAGCCTCAATCATTAATTTGGTTAGTTGTTGTTTTATAGTTTGGTTCATCCTTTCCGCCCTCCCAGAACTCTGAGGGTGCCAAGGAGTATAATATTCCCAGGAAATACCCATGGCTTGTGCTACCCCCTTAATAACAGTAGAGGTAAAACAGGGGCCCTGATCAAAATCAATGGCCCGAATAACTCCAGATCAGGAAATAATTTGTTCCAATAATATTTTAACTACAAATTTGGCAGTGGCCCTTGCAGCTGGGCAAGCTTTTACCCAGTGAATGTTAGTTGGACTACTAGCACTAAAAGATACTTCCATCCACTCACTTTCGGAAGCTCAGTATAATCCACTTGAACCCTCTCAAAAGGTTAGTATGCTATTTTTCTGTCAGGGTTTCTCTCATTACTTTCTTGTTAACCTTCTGACAGGTAAGACACCCTTGTCTTATTTGTTTGGCTATTTAAAAACTCCTAATACAGCCATAATGCTTTAAAAAATGTTCACACAAGGCCCTTGTGCCCCAATGAGTGCATTGATGTAGTTGCTTTAAAATCCTTCATGCACAGGCCTTGGGCAAAATTTCTCTTCCATCCAAGAGCACCCATTTTCCCCTGTTCTTTCTTAGCCTCTAATTTTTAATAGGTTCCTCCCCTGAGGGCTGTAAGCTTTTGGCAGCTCTTCCTGAACCTCTGTAGTATTTACCTGAATTGTTGTTTCAGTGTGTTGTTGTTGTTTTTTTTTTTAAGCTGATTTTTTCACAGCCCAATCAGCTGTGTTATTTCCCCTTGCTAAATAGCTCATTCCCCTCTAATGGCCTTTTATATATATTACCTCTATCTCTTTTGGTCCCTTTAGTGCTTCAAGCACTTTGAGTATCAATTCTTAATGAATCAACCTTTTCCCTCAGACGTTGATCAAACTTCTTTCTTTCCAAATCTTCCCAAAAGGTATGTACAATCCCAAAAGCATATTTTGAATCGGTAAAATATGTCTCCACTTTGTCTTTTAGGAGTTCTAAAGCCTGGTACAAAGCATATATCTCACAAATCCGAGATGACCAGCTGGAGCTTCATCTTCTCTTCTCTTTTCTC
>JANEHK010000887.1:0-16846 GCA_025960845.1 Tachycineta bicolor | reverse complement strand
TCCTGATCCTCTCCCACAAAAAGAGAGTAAACACTAAGACCACTACACTAAATTTAACAACAACAAAAAAAAATTGACAAATGTGTAGTCACTACATTAATTAGTGTTTCTGCCCAGTTTTAACTAAAACCATTACACCTTCCTATGGAAAAGAACTGTCCTTCTTGTCCAGGTGCCCATGGCCACAACTGGGATTCCACCTCCAGCATTGCCTGTTGTGAGAGACTGGAGGACATTGTTGGCTGGAAACATTCTGTGTGTGGGGGAGGAAGGGGCAGGTCCAGCCTTGCCCTGCCCTGAAACCCCAGCACTGCCCTGCCCTGTAACCCCAATCCCCCCAGAGCCTCTATCCCAGCCCAGCAGTGTCTGCCAATCCCTGGCACACCAAAGGCAATGCTCCACAGCCACCTCTGCAGCCCCCAGCCCAGCTCCTGAAAGACCAAGTGACCCAAAGTCCCTCCTGGGGGAAGGGCCCAGGAAGACCGTGGGGTATTTATGGTTGACCACAACGCAAGCACACATCTTGACCCCACCTCCTCTTGGAATTTCTATCTGAACACAACTGGAATCCAGGAGTTGGTAGCTGTGTGGGTGCTTTTCTAAATCTTTTTTGATCTTTCTCTCTTTCTGTGTCTTACTATTATTCCCTCTTCTTAGAAATTTGGAGTAACTAAAAGTTGAACAGGCTTAGAGTTTGTGAAGTTGAATGGGTCAAGTAAATGCTTTGAGAAGTGTTTTTTGTTGACTTGAATGTTATATGAAAACTTTTTCCAAAGTTTCTCTGATTTTCTAAAGTTGTCAGTAAAGTCTGCTTTGTTGTTTTGAGCTCCTGAGTAGCTCTTGTTGGCATTTCTCCAATGCTTCCAACTCAGAGTACTCAAACAATTGTAATTCCTTTTAAATGTCTCACTGAGAGTTTTTTGGGGGCTGGGGGTCAGGTCTTGTCTGTCCTGCTTGACACAGCCCAGGCAGGGCTTTCACAGCCACATCGCAGACTCCATTTCCCACCTGCACCTGCTGGTGCCTCTGAGTTCTGCTTGCCCAGCCCCAGGGACACTCCCCTTGTCTGCCCATTCCCCCACGGTCTCTGGGGGAAGTGAGTGCTAAAAGATACATTAACACCATTGCAAAAACTCTTGAAAACTTACGGTTGAAAGGAATAATCCCTCAAACCACACCTTTAGACTTTAAAATGCATAATGTTTATCCAGGGGAACGGGTGCTAGTAAAACCTGGTGTCCTGGGGTGACTGTGTATCCCCAATCGTCTGTTGGGTGCAGGGGGGAGGGCAAGCGCAGTTTGTTTTTCCCCAGGAAAACTCTGCTCATCGGAGTGACCTTGAAGCGGGGGACTTGGAACCCGGCAAGACTGAAGAAGCTCTGTTGTTTTTTTTTCCCTGGCAGTTAGTTAGTTTAGTGCTAGCGTAGTTAGATGCTGTAGAATAGCTGAAGCGCTTTTTTTGCTTTCTTTTTTTCTTTTTCTTTTTTCCCTTTTTTTTTTCTCTCTTTTTTTCTTTTTTTGCCCTCTCCTCGGAACTGTTCCAACCTCTCCAGACTAAGGACCTGGGGAAGCACCGGGGGGCTCCACAGGGGACCCACTCCACCAAGACCAGCCCTGCACATCTCCTTTTCTCCCAATGCCAGCGGAGACGGAGCGGTGGAGCACAGTGACGATCTTCAAGAGGAGAGACTTTCTTTAAGTTTGTTATCCCTCCGAAAGCGGCACGAAGCTCTTATCATCGGGTATTGTGCTGGGAGTGCTTTGCCTGTTTAATAAACAGGTTTTTTCCACTTCTCTCTGAGGAAGTCTTTTCCCGAACCGGTTGGGGGAGGGAAGGGGGGCCCCTCAGGAGCATTTCTCCCAAAATCTGCCTGAAACCTCCACAAATTTCTTGGCGCCCAACGTGGGGCTCGAGAGAGAGGAAAAACCCTGTGCTGATTAATATTTAGCAGTCAGTAACTATGCTGCTTGAACTCATGTCTCTTGGGGTGGGGGTCTTGATGTGTTTTGGATCCTTAGGCTTCTTTGAGGTCTTAATACCTTTGTGGTCCTTAAGTTTATTTGCATATCCAGAGATAGCCCCAATATTGTCATTAATACACAGATTTTACAGTAGAGGGACACGGATTAGAGTAGCTATCGGCCTTGGTTTAATGATAATAATTTGTAGGAAGTTTATAAAGGTGCTGAGATCTTTTCCTAGTATGTATGGGTCATGGTTATGGTTATTCACCCTGTTTGTGGGAGGAGGAGCAGAGGATGAAGCATTGAAGTCTTTCATTTCCTTCTTCTCCTCTGAATCAGTTAAATCATTGTTGGAGAATGCTGAGTTTCCCCTGAGTGTTAAAGAGACCATCTTTCTGGTCTGTCATCTGGTAAGCCTCCTCTATACAGTCTGCAGTTTTTCTAGAATATGGACTGATCCAAGCTGCACTGGAAAAGGGTGAGGCTCCGGAGCACCTACAGTACATCGATGACATCCTTGTGTGGGGAAACACAGCAGTGGAAGTGTTTGAGAAAGGAGAGAAGATCATCCAAATTCTCCTGAAAGCTGGTTTTGCCATCAAGCAGAGCAAGGTCAAGGGACCTGCCTGAGAGATCCAGTTCCGGGGAGTAAAGTGGCAAGATGGACGGCAGCAGATTCCTACTGAGGTCATCAACAAGATCACAGCGATGTCTCCACCAACCAATAAGAAGGAGACACAAGCTTTCCTAGGTGCTATAGGTTTTTGGAGGATGAATATTCCTGAGTAGAGTCAGATTGTGAGCCCTCTTTACCTGGTCACCCGCAAAAAGAACGATTTCCACTGGGGCCCTGAGCAGCAACAAGCTTTTGCCCAGATCAAGCAGGAGATTGCTCATGTAGTGGCCCTTGGCCCAGTGAGGACAGGACCAGAGGTGAAGAACGTGCTCTACTCTGCAGCCAGGAGCCATGGCCTGTCCTGGAGCCTCTAGCAGAAGGTGCCTGGTGAGACTCGAGGCCAGCCACTAGGATTTTGGAGTTGAAGCTACAGAGGGTCTGAAGCCAATTACACCCCAACTGAGAAGGAAATCTTAGCAGCCTATGAAGGAGTTCAAGCCGCCTCGGAGGTGATTGGTACAGAGGTGCAACTCCTCCTGGCACCCCGACTGCCTGTCCTAGGGTGGATGTTCAAAAGGAAGGTCCTCTCCACCCATCATGCCACTGATGCCACATGGAGCAAGTGGATTGCTCTTATTATGCAGTGCGCCCATATGGGTAAACTGAATCACCCTGGGATTTTGAAAATAATTACCAATTGGCCTGAGAGTGAAAATTTTGGCCTCACAGATGAAGAACAAGTGACACAGGCTGAAGAGGCTCCACCATACAACCAATTGCCAGCAGAGGAGACGCATTATGCCCTTTTCACTGACGGTTTTGTCATATTGTAGGGATGAACCGGAAGTGGAAAGCAGCCGTATGGAGCCCCACACGACAGGTTGCTGAGGCCACTGAAGGAGAGGGTGGATCAAGTCAACTTGCAGAACTCAAGGCTGTTCAATTGGCCTTGGATATTGCTGAAAGAGAGGGGTGGCCGAAGCTCTACCTCTATACTGATTCATGGATGGTGGCCAATGCTCTGTGGGGATGGCTGAAGAGGTGGAAAGAGGCTAATTGGCAGCGTGGAGGGAAACCAATTTGGGCTGCTGAGGAGTGGAAAGACATTGCTACCAGGGTAGGGAGACTACCTGTGAAAGTCCGTCACGTAGATGCCCACATCCCCAAGAGTAGAGCTAATGAAGAACATCGAAACAACGAGCAGGTAGACCGGGCAGCAAAAATAGAAGTGTCAAAGATTGATTTAGATTGGGAACACAAGGGAGAGTTGTTTTTAGCTCGATGGGCCCATGATGCCTCAGGCCATCAGGGTAGAGATGCCACCTATAAGTGGGCACGAGACCGAGGGGTGGATCTAACCATGGACAGTATTTCTCAGGTTATCCATGACTGTGAGACGTGTGCTGCCATCAAACAGGCCAAGCAGATGAAGCCCCTATGGTATGGCGGGTGATGGTCCAAGTATAAGTACAGGGAAGCCTGGCAGATTGACTACATCACCCTCCCCCAAACCCGCCAAGGCAAGCGCTACGTGCTCACAATGGTGGAAGACACCACGGGGTGGCTGGAGACCTACCCTGTGCCCCATGCTACGGCCCCGAACACAATCCTGGGCCTAGAGAAACAAGTCCTGTGGAGGCATGGTACCCCCGAGAGAATTGAGTCAGACAACGGGACTCATTTCAAGAACAGCCTTATTAACACCTGGGCTAGGGAACATGGCATTGAGTGGGTGTACCATATTCCCTACCATGCACCTGCTGCAGGCAAAGTGGAGAAGCATAATGCATTGTTAAAAACCCAGTTGAAAGCATTGGGGGGGGGGATCTTTCAAGAATTGGGAGCAGCATTTGGCAAAGGCCACCTGGTTGGTCAACACTCGAGGCTCCACCAACTGAGCAAGACCTGCCCAGGCTGAGCCTCTGCATACAACAGATGGAGATAAAGTCCCAGTGGTGCATGTCAGAGGTCTATTAGGGAAGACAGTGTGGATCAGGTCTGACTCAAGTACAGACAAACCCATTCGTGGGGTTGTCTTTGCTCACGGACCAGGTTGCACATGGTGGATAATGCAGAAAGATGGAACCACACGATGTGCACCTCAGAGAGTTCTGATTGTTGGGTGAGAATAATTTGTAAACATCACTGTTTGCTGAAACCACGCAGAATGAAATAGAAGGAAATGTGTAAGTGAGAGGGTATGTGTTAAGTGTTGAAGGTATGAGCAAGTGTTGAAGGTATGAGTAAATGAGAGAGGAATCCTGCTGCCCTGCAGCATGGGGCCTGGATTCAGTGGCTCAGTGTGGAACGTGACAGGAGCATGATGGGTATTGCTTGTATGTTTTTTGGGTTTTTTGTGCGGAGAATGGATGGAAGTTTTATACATTGGTTCTGTCTGTAAGTCAACGATATGGGGATAAGGGGTGGAAGTTGTCCTGGGTTTGACTGTGTATCCCCAATCGTCTGTTGGGTGCAGGGGGGAGGGCAAGCGCGGTTTGTTTTTCCCCAGGAAAACTCTGCTCATCGGAGTGACCTTGAAGCGGGGGACTTGGAACCCGGCAAGACTGAAGAAGCTCTGTTGTTTTTTTTTCCCTGGCAGTTAGTTAGTTTAGTGCTAGCGTAGTTAGATGCTGTAGAATAGCTGAAGCGCTTTTTTTGCTTTTTTTTTCCTTTTCCTTTTTTCCTTTTTTTTCCCTCTTTTTTTCTTTTTTTGCCCTCTCCTCAGAACCATTCCAGCCTCTCCGGACTAAGGACCTGGGGAAGCACCGGGGGGCTCCACAGGGGACCCACCCCACCAAGACCAGCCCTGCACATCTCCTTTTCTCCCAGCGCCAGCGGAGACGGAGTGGTGGAGCACAGTGAAAATCTTCAAGAGGAGAGACTTTCTTTAAGTTTGTTATCCCTCCATAAGCGGCACGAAGCTCTTGTCATCGGGTATTGTGCTGGGAGTGCTTTGCCTGTGTAATAAACAGGTTTTTTCCACTTCTCTCTGAGGAATTTTTTCCCTGAACCGGTTGGGGGGAGGGAAGGGGGGCCCGTCAGGAGAATTTCTCCCAAAATCTGCTTGAAACCACCACAGAGGGATTGCAAGGGGAAGTGGCTAGAAGGTTATATTCAGGGAAGATAGATGAGGAGAAAGATTGGAATTAGGTGTGAGGCAAACAGTTGTCAAAAGACAAACAGTGCAACAGAATAATAAGTGAGAGGATTGAACCGCACAATGAGGGAGGGAGACCAAGATTCTCCTGGTACTGGGGATTTCTTAGTTTGTGGCTGCCAAAATTCGGTCCAGGGAAAAGTAAGTCCTTAGACCCAGGAGCTGCGAATTATGAAGGAAATTCACAAGAGCCTGGTATACCTGGGAACTGTGAGGGGGGTTCTCAGAAGGGGAGCATCCCTCAGAACAGTCCACTGGGGATGATGTTACGATTCTGAGATGTATGGGAATCCTGAAGAGGAAAAAATAAGCAGAAAATGATTAATTATTGTATGTTTGAATGGAAAAAGGAAATTATTCGGAAAGATAACTTATATTGACCAAAGTTTGGACCATTTGGAGATTTGATTTACCAGGCTTTGATTTTGTATGTTAATTCAAAAGAGCCATTTAATCAGGAAGAAAGTGACTATGCTGCTCTGTGGCTTCCCAGGGGAAAGGGTGAATTTGTCACCCAAAGGCAAGGAAGTGAGGGTTTTCTCTTCTATCCTTTACAAACTAGAGGGCAAGCAGCCAAAAAAGACAGACACAAACCCTAGGATTCGTTAGATCACCTCCCACCCCCTTATAGGCAACCTAATCAGCCTGTTCAACCCCAAGCCCCCAAGGGTCCTCCTGTAAATGCAAACACACTCCCTATTCAGGAGGAGCCAGTAGCACATAGAACTAGAGGTGCGGGACAGGGAGAAGTGATGATGGGGATGGGGAAGCAAAAATGGAAGATGGACTATACCCGCTTAGAAAAGTTCCAATGGCAAATCCAGAACAGAGACCTGTTGGTGATGTGAGTGTTCCCCTGAACGCAGGGGATGTTAGGGAGTTTAAGAAGGAGATAGGCAGGCTGCTAGAGGATCCTCTTGGAGTGGCAGAGAGATTAGATCCGTTCTTGGGGCCGAATATATACACCTGGGTGGAACTGCAGTCTATCTTAGGAATCTTGTTTAGCGTGGAAGAAAGAGAAATGATTAGACATTCAGGAATGAGAGTTTGGGATAGAGGATGTCAGGGGCCAGACCAGGGGGGATCAGAAATGGCCTGTGCAAGATCCAGGTTGGAATAATCAGAATGAAAGACACAGGCAGATCCCGATACTGTAGCAGTAAAGGTCCTTTTGTAAACAAAATTTGTAGCTAAGAGCTTGGGGTACATCAGGAAGAAGCTGGAAAATGGAGAAAATTGGCAGGATAGGGGGCTTCAGGAATTGTTAAGAGAAGCACAGAAAGTGTATGTGAGAAGAGATGAGGAGAGGCAAAAGACAAAACCACAGATTTTAATGGCAGCAGTCAAGGAAACACAGACAACCATGAATACAGAGAAGCACTCAGGAAAGAACAAACAACAGAAAAAGGCAGGTCCCACCTCTGGGGATACGAGACTCACGTGTTTTTCCTGTCACCAGAAAGGACACTTACAAACTTCTTGTCCCACCTCCAGGGGTACAGGACCGACTTGTTTTTATTGCCACAAAAGGGGACATCTACAAAAACTTTTTAGAAAGAGGCAGCAAGAGGAGAAAATGTTTCAAGAAGACTTAGGAAGGGTCAGGGGCTCAATTTAATGAGGACTGAACACCTAGAAGAGCCCTTGATAAAACTGAAAATAGGTCCTCAAAATGAAGAAATGACATTTTTGGTGGACACAGAAGCTAGGTCCACAGTAAGAAAACTATTACAAGGGTGTGAAGTAAGTCATGAACGTGTCCCAGTAACTGGGGTTAAAGGAGAAGTTTTTCAGGCTCCTCTAATTAAAAATGTGCAGAATGAATTGGATAAAAAATTTGGACTGAATGATTTGGTATTAACACCAGAGGCTGATAATAATTTATTAGGAAGGGCCTTAATAATACCCTTGGGGATTAAAATAACACCCTGTGAAAGAAAACTTAAAACCTATTCTTTAACTGAAGAAGATAATTTCGAGATTAGCGACACTGTGTGGTATACTGGTGAAGCAGGAAAATTAAACATTCAGCCCATTAGCGTTGAAATACAGAACCCAGAAATCCCCATTCGAGTAAAACAATATCTGATATCACTGGAAGGTCGGAAGGGATTGAAACCGGTAGTTGAGAATTGAGTACATCAGGGGGTGTTGGAGTCCTGTGTGTCACCACATAATACCCCCATCCTGCCGGTAAAGAAGCCTGATGGTAGCTACCGACTAGTGCAGGATCTCAGAGCGGTAAATCAAAGAACCATTACCCGCTTTCCAGGAGTAGCTAAGCCAGATACCTCCTAATTACATTTGGTACAGTGTCGTGGATTTAAAGGATGGCTTTTGAAGTTTCCCTCTGGATGAGGGCAGTAGGGATTGCCTTTGAGTAGGAGGACCCAGATTCAGGTAGGAGAGAACAATTAAGGTGAACGGTGCTACCGCAAGGTTTTACAGAGGCACCAAATCTTTTTGGGAGGGCGTTAGAAAATCTTTGGAAGTCCTTTGAGTTACCCAAAGGAATTAAGGTGCTACAGTATGTAGATGATTGTTAGTAGCAGGAGAAACTGAAGAGGAAATTAGAAAGGGCAATATTAAGCTTCTAAATTTTCTGGGAGAAAACGGGCTGAAGATACCAAAGTCAAAATTGCAGTTTGTAGAGGCAGAAGTGTGGTATTTAGGTCATTGGATTAATAAGTGAAAGAAAAAGCTAGACCCTGAAAGGGTTCCAAGAATATTGAACATGGGACCCCCAAAATCTAAAAGAGATATAAAGCCGGTTTTGAGTCTTTTGGGTTATTGTAGGCAGTAGATAGAAGGGTTTTGTAGAAAAGTAAAATTTCTATATGAGAAATTAACTACCAATCGCTTGAAGTGGACTGAAAGGGATCAGGAAAATTTTGAGCAAGTTAAAGAAGGCCTACCGCAAGCTCCTGTACTGAGTCTTCCCAATTTCGACAAGCCTTTTCAATTATTTGTTAATACAGTTCATCAAATGGCGTATGAAGTATTGACTAAGATTGGGCAGGAAGCCAAAAGCCAGTAGGATATTATTCCTAATGATTGGATCCAGTTAGTAAGAGTTGGCCAACATGCCTGCAAGCTCTAGTAGTCACTGCTGTGTTAGTAGAAGAAGCCCGAAAAGTAACCTTTGGGCCACCATTGGAAGTGTACACCCCCATAATATTAAGGGAATCCTTTCTAAAGAGGCCAAAATTTGGTTAACTTATAGCAGCATATTAAAATATGAGGCTATCTTGATAGACTCCTCTGAATTTGAGCTGAGAGTGACAAATATACAAAGCCCCACTCAATTTATTTATGGAGACCCAGGGGAAGAATTAATACATGATTGCATGGAGGACATAGAGTTACAAACAAAAAATATGCCCAGATTAAAGAGAACAAGAGTTAAAAGCAGGAGAAAAATTGTTTATAGATGTCTCATCCCGAGTGGTAGATGGAAGAAGGAAATCTGGGTATGTCATAATTTGTGGAGAAAAACTGGAAGTAAAAGAATCTGGTTCCCTTAGCCTGTCCTGGTCAGCACAAGCCTGTGAACTCTATGCATTATTCTGTGCATTGCTGTTATTAAAGGATCGAGGAGGGACCATATACACCGACTTAAAATATGCCTTTGGGGTATTGCACACATTTAGAAAAATTTGGAAAGAAAGGGGACTTATAAACACTCAAAGAAAAGGATTAGTGCGACTAGGATTGATAATTCAATTTCTTAAAGCTTTGCAGAGCCCAAAAAAGATAGCAGTGGTTCATGTGAAAGGCCACCAGAGAGGGAGAAACATTAAAACAAAAAGAAATAATTTGGCTGATGATGAAGCTAAGAAAGCTGCCCTGAGGGAAAACAGCAATGTAATTATGACTTTATAGGAAGCAGGAACACAAAATCAAACACCATACTTTTCTTTAGCAAAAGTAGAAGCCATTAAAAACTTAGGAGCAACTCTAAAAGAGGGACAATGGATTCTCCCTGACAAAACCACAGTTTGAATGGCAGAAAAAGGCTAGACTCATGTTTCAAGGATAAAAGGATCTATACAAAATAAAGATCACAAAATTATTTTGACACCAGAAGACCTGAAAGTAAAATTTAAAAATACTTACATTTGATTAAACCACTGTATTGAGGTCCAAAATACAGTTTCAAGTAAAACTGTAATTTATCCACAACATAGCTCAAGAGAGCATTTGGTGCCCAGAGGCTATAGCTCATATGGAAAATCGTTTTCGGCTGTGGATTTCACGTAATGCTGCAACACATTTGGTGTGCCACCCACATATTGAAAGAATAACCCAGCCCCAGATATTCAAGACATCCTTAGTACAGAAAGGTCAGAAGCTGCCATCCCGCAGAGAGAAGTTTCCATGTTTCAGCAAGGTTGCTGCAAACACGGTCATCAGTGTGAGCGGTGTAAACCAGTGACCATGAAGTGGCTGAGACAAAGACATTGGCACAGAAAAACTGTACCTTGGGACCAAAGAGATGCAGCTTTTATGATTAATTGTATATGATGTTTTAGTACAGTAGAGTGAGACTTTAGAATGTACAATTGGGTTTTAGCACAGATCAACATTGATACTTATATAATAGAAGTACAAAGAGCATTGATTTATTTAGCATCTCACATGGAACAATTAGTGGCTTTGAGAACACTGCAAGAACAACAAAGTGTCATAAAAGTAAGATGTGGATACAGTAGGATTCCCAGAAACAACAGAAAAAGATAAATTGTCTTGCTTAACCTGTTCAGGTTATAAAACTCCTTTGATAGTTAACGATTAAAGGTTTGTGTTTTGTAATTGCAATTATCTTTAATTTATTTGAAAAATTAGGCATTCTGGATTGGCTGTTGATGGCAACTCCATTGAATTTGGAGGCAGAACAATGCCGATGGGTAGGGATTAGACACTTCCTTGATCAATGGGAACAGCCTGAACAAACTGAAAATCTTTTAAGAGGCCCTCAGCGACTAACAGATTTCATTGAGGAACGACAATTCCAGAAAAAGAGACTGGTAACACCTGTTACTAAAAGAGTCCAAGAACAAGTAACACACTAGGAGTGTACTAAGCATGGCTTAGAGTGTCGCCCATGGGTTTGTGTTATTTGTAAGCTTTGCCTTAATTTGTGGTGGAGAGTAACAAGAGCAGAAGAAAGAGAGGGACAATTGATTTGTTTAACTTGCTTAGATGGTGTGCATAAACAGTTAACTTTAAAAGGCATTTTCAGTGATTTTTTTTAACACCTTTGAGATATGAAGATGGAACCTTTTATGCAGTGGTTCAATGAATAGAAAATTTAGACCAATGAGTTTTTACTATATTAGCTTTTGAGCAGGTGAGACAGGAAATGATTCATAGTGTTATAGAGCATTGTATCATAATTACCAGTTCCTGTGGAGAAGGAATTTGTGTGCCACACTATAGACACATTCCTTACGTGAATTGGCATTGTGAATGTGCCTATTGGTGGCAATGGAAACTTAATAATAATCCCCAACTTCGGAGCAAAATCTACCAACAAATCAGGTTGTTAACTGAAGTAGTGAAAAAGCAAATATTATTGTGGTTGGCGCATCTCCAGAGCTTTGATGGTTTAGACTAAAAGAGGAAGTAGCTGACTAACCCAGAGAGAGAGAGAGAGAGAGGGCAGTGCTGCAAGAACTGTGAGTAATCTGTGCCATTCTTGAAACAAGCATGAGGCCAAGGGTACCAGTGAGACCAAATGCACCAGTGACTAGATCCCAGGATATAAACTTTCCTCCCAAGAATCCTGACATCTTGGCCCTTGGCTGCAACCCAAAGGGCCTTGAGGATGGTAGAAAGTCAAAACTCCTGAGGATTATTTTCACTGTGTTTGTTGTGATGCCCTTGGCAACTGACCAAAACTATGGAGCCACTCTGGACAGAGTCCATGAGAGAAGGGAATGAGCAATGCAGGAACAAACAATAACAAAACAAGCAGCACAAGAGTGGGCTCTGAGAAAACAATCTATGGAAAAACAAAGTTCCAATAATGTTGATCCCTGTAATAAATGCCATCACTCCATGTGGGTCAAGGACAAGATGGAATTTGTGTTCGTGGCACTTCCACATGTTAGTGCTGCCTGCTATGATCACAGCAATTTTATAGATGTTTGTGTTAATGATAGAGAAAAATGGATTGGGTAGGGAAAAATTTATTATTTAATCAAGCAGCTCCTTATCCTTATAGGGATCAAATCTGTCCTCGGTATGTAATTTTTTTGTTGTTGTTTTGAGAAAGATGAGAATGGATATGATCCAAGCATAGGTATAGGAGGTACAGCACTAAGGAAAAAAAAGGAAAAAAAAAGAAAAAAAAAAAGAAGAAAAACCAAAAGAAACAAAAGAAATAAGAATAAAGGCCATAGGGAAAGAATTAAAGGAACTGGATAAGCAGTATGAACAATTCAAACAGCAGTATAGCGACTGGGATTTGACAACCTCAGCTAAGAAACTTTTTGTAGATTTGATGCAAGAGATTGCTACAGAATTAGGATTGTCTAAATGCTGGATCTTTGGGGGACTTGGAATGGCTGAAAGATGGCTGTGGAGAGGTGAGAGTCTAGCTCCAGAACAATTTTTCAAATGGAAATATACTCAAATTTCCAGGACATTAAGACACATTGAAGGATGGATTATGAGTCATCAAGTAATTGGAACAGTCTCTATAACTAGAGAAGGAAGGAAATATAATGAAGTAGTAGGATATACTCCTTGTATATCAACTTTAGTAGTTAATTTGGAGAATAAAACCAAAAAAACAAAAACTGGTACCAAAAACTTTTATTGCGCATCTGGGAATAACAAAGGAAATGAATTGTGAGTGGAATAATCAAACTGATTTGTGCTGGCATAAAAGTCCTGGAGCTAACCCCTACCAGTACATAAAAGACCTAAAATCCTACTCGGAACAACCAGAAAACAAAACCAAAAACAAAACAAAAACAAAAACAAAAACAAAAACAAAAACAAAAACAACCAAAAAAACAAAAAAACCCACCCACATAATAATTGGAAGCCCCTGATGGAATATATTGCATTTGTGGACAATAAGCATATAGTGAATTACCTTGAAAGTGGGAAGGAACCTCTACCTTAGGAGTTATATGACCCTCCTTCTTCGTCATCCCAAGGTCTAGGAGCAATATGCTGGGAACACCACTTGATGAGACTCTAGAAAGGAATAAAAGAGATTTAAACCTCGACTTCCCAAAGGCAGGGGGAAACCAGGAATGGGGGGAAGACAAATGGTCTGCAGAAATTATCATAGCGTATTATGACCCAGCAACTTGGGCTGAGGGTGAATCTTGGGGATATAGGACCCCAATTTATCTATTAAATCGGTTGATAAGACTCCAGGCTGGAGTGGAGGTTGTATCAAACCATACTTCTGATGCCCTAAAGTTACTGGTCAAGCAGCATTCACAAATGGGAGCATTTGTATATCAAACCAGAATTGTCCTAGACTTTCTTTTGGCTGAAGAAGGGGGAGTTTGAGGAATATTTAACGAATCTGAGTGCTGTGTGCAGAGAGATGATCATGGGGAAGCCATCACAAAACTTGCTGAAGAAGTTAAAAGGGTGGCACACATACCTGTTCAAAAGTGGAATTCTATTCTAAAAACGGATTGGTGGGATAACCTCTTTGGAGGAGTCTGATGGAAGAAGGTGGGATTTATGCTTTTATGTTCTGGATTAGGATTGTTATTCTTACCATGCATGATTCCATGTCTTCTTAGACTAATCCACCCAGTGATACAAGGAATGCAAATGACAGCAATGCCCATTGATCCAGAATTGGCAGCAAAAGGGAAACCAGATTCTTTGATGATATTAAAAGCTAGACCTACTCACACTCAGAAGAAAGGAGCCAAAGAGGTGTTGACTGAACATAAAGAGACTACTCTAGCACAAGAGATGTCAACCAAATTTGATAAGGAATGTGAAAATCTTGATGCAGCATGGGAGATGTTAGAAAAATTAGAGGCTGAAATGAGAGACCGTGAAAACCTGCATTATTTGGAATATAGAAGAAATTGAGATTCAGGTTTAATTAAAAATTAAAAATGAATCTATAGGATTAAAAAGATAAATGGGGTAAATTGTAATAAATGAAAATGTTCCATGCTAAATGTTACCATATTAATATTTTAGAAATATATATTTTAGAAAATATTTGTGAAAAGTAGTAAAGGGTAAAGTAGATGTGATTGTGTTACAAAGCAAATGGGCCCCTTGGCAGATGCTACATGAGAAAAATAAGATACAGGATGCAGTTTGAGATAAGCAAGAGTTTCAAAGCTGGATTGGCCAAAGCTGGGACTACTCCAAGGTAGGGAGATGGGCCCTTTGCAGATGTGATGGGATACAGGATGTCTTAAGATAGAACTAGCCTTGAGATGGACAAAGTTGGGACTATTCCAAGGTTGGGAGCTTGGGTGATGTTTTGATCCATGAAATAATTACTTTTTGGAACATAATGCTTTGTTATGTATAACGCAAAACTTAGAGCACACGTGCAGCCAGTGAGGTTATTCATAGGACAAGAGGAAGATGATGAGCCTTCATCTGAAGAAGACCACCAAAAAGCCAAGAAGACCCCCTAACAACAAGTGGAGCATGCACTATGTAGTACAGTGATGTAGCATTTAAGAACTGAAAATAGGAGATTTACTAGAAATATTAATGAATATCTATTAGCATACCATATATAAGTTTAAGTTGGATTACTTTGTTTTGTACGTGACGTAGGGTGAGAAGCCCCCCTCTGTACCCCGGTCATTTTTGCTTATGCTTTATCCAAACATTACTTATATTTAATTAATCACTGCCAAATTTTTGTATATGCTTGATTATAAAATGTTACTTAAATAAAATTGCATTGCTGCTAAATTCAACTTTGTTGCTTATTGAACTAGACATATAGAGCTTCATTTACAACAATTTGGTGCTGAAACCCCTGAACTTCAACCTGGGGAAGGACGGCTAGTCTCGGGAAGGAGCTCCCCACCAGCTCTTTTAAGGTGGTCCCGAGCTTAGATCAGGCTCCCTTGGAGAAGGAGTTCCAATTACGATAATGCATCAGCAAAGCAAGCCAGCAATAGGAGGCAAACACAAAAGCTCCTGTTGGAATGCTGGCTAAAGGTAAAGGTGCCTGTAAAACGTCTTGTGCACAAGAACCATGTGGGAAAATGGACTGTGTAAGTACCATGGGTTTGGGCAGGTGGGCAGCTGTATGTTTGTGTGTGTAGAATATCTAAAATGGGGACTGGTAGCCCAGACCCCCGAAGCAAATGTGAACCTCCCAGTACCACATTTTCAGCTCTATGTGAGGAGACCAGCTGGGAAAGGAGGGAACCAAAAAGACAGAAAGAATGAGGATCCCAGGGAGGGACTGGCAGGGAGGGTCCTGGCCTGAGAAACCAGGGGAAGGTCCTCGAGGAGAAGGGAGTGATCTGATCGCTGGGTGAGGTGAATAAGGAGGGGAACAATTGAGTCAAGTTCAATTTTCTTTGAGAAGTAAATAGTTGGTAACTTTAGTAATAGACTAAGAGAAATTGCGAGGGAAAGTGGCTAGAAGGATATAGTCAGGGAAGACAGATTGGGAGAAAGATTGGAATTAGGTGTGAGGCAAACAGTTAGCAAAAGACAAGATAGTGCAGAATAATAAGTGACAGGACTGAACCACAAAGGGAGTGAGGGAGACCAAAAATCTCTTGGTACCAGGGGTATCTTGATTTGTTGCCACCAAAAATACGTCTGACAAAAAGTAACTCCTTAGACCCAGGATCTGTGAATTATGAAGGAAATTCAAAAGAGCCTGGTATAGCTGGGAACTGTGAGGGGGCTTCTCAGAAGGGGAGCATCCCTCAGGACAGTCCACTGGGGATGATGTTACGATTCTGGGGTGCATGGGAATCCCGAAGAGGAAAAAGTAAGCAGAAAATAATTAATTATTGTATGTTTGAATGGACAAAGGAAATTAACTCGAAAGATAACTTATATTGGCCATATTCGGGATCATTTGAAAATTGAATGTGACAGGCTTTAAATTGTATGTGAATTCAAAAGAACCTTTTAATCAGGAAGAAAGCAAATATGCTTCTTGGTGGCTTCCCAGGGGAAAGGGTGAATTTGTCACCTAAAGGCAAGGGAGTGAGGGTTTTCTCTTCTATCCTTTACAAACAAAAGGGCAAGCAGCCAAACAAAGACAGACACTAGCCCTAGGATCCATTAGATCACCTCCCACCCCCTTATAGGCAACCTCATCAGCCCGTTCAACCCCAAGCCCCCGAGGGTCCTCCTGTAAATGCAAACACACCCCCTATTCAGGAGGGACCAGTAGCACATAGAACTAGAGGTGGGGGACAGGGAGAAGTGATGATGGGGATGGGGAAGCAAAAATGGAAGATGGACTATACCCGCTTAGAAAAGTTCCAATGGCAAACCCAGAACAGAGACCTATTGGTGATGTGAGTGTTCCCCTGAACACAGGGGATGTTAGGGAGTTTACAAAGGAGATGGGCAGGCTGCTAGAGGATCCTCTTGGAGTGGCAGAGAGATTAGATCAGTTCTTGGGGCCGAATATATACACCTGGGTGGAACTGCAGTCTATCTTAGGAATCTTGTTTACCATGGAAGAAAGAGAAATGATTAGACATTCAGGGATGAGGGTTTGGAATAGAGAACGTCAGGGGCCAGACCAGAGGGGATCAGAAATGGCCTATGCAAGATCCAGGTTGGAATAATCAGAATGAAAGTCACAGGCAGAATAGGAGTGATCTCTGGTGGATGATTATCCGAGGAATCCGGGAAGCAGTGCCCAAGGGGCAGAATATAAGGAAAGCTCTAAGTGCGCACCAAGGGAAGGATGAAGCCCTGGCACACTGGTTAGAAAGACTAAGAAAGACTTGCAGTTATATTCAGGTGTAGACCCTGATACTGCAGTAGGACAGGTCCTTTTGAAAACACAATTTGTAGCTAAGGCCTGGGGCACATCAGGAAGAAGCTGGAAAAAGTAGAAAGTTGGCAGGATAGAGGGCTTCAGGAATTGTTAAGAGAAGCACAGAAAG
>JANEHK010000886.1:0-16879 GCA_025960845.1 Tachycineta bicolor | reverse complement strand
CGAGGAGCAGGTGGAATTTCCTCAGCACTGGGGTCTGGTGCTGGACAGGTTCCGTCAGGGCTAAAAGGACTGAAACAAACAATTAGCATTCAAGCAGCAGTCTTTCAGGAAAGCGAAACCGTCCTGGGAAAAATCTTGCCTCCTTTTCCTCCTAAATGCTGCCTGAGTAACTTGTGGCAGTTTCTTTTTCACCCCTGAGACCTTCGGGACATAGAGCTTCACCCATTTTAATGGCAACCATCTCGACCCCATGGGGGTGGACACGCAAGCGTACCCATGACCCCATGTGACCAAATCATGTGGTCCCTCTGTTCTTCCAGTCTCAGGGTCTCGGACCATGACTGGTGGCCTTTCTTTGATGTTCAGTTGAGGGTTTGCCCAAAATGATGAACAATCGGAGGGTTTAAAAACTCAAAGGTGCTGTTTAAAAAATTCAAAGTGAATAGAACTCTGGCCAGTCGGGTCTGTGGCGTTTCTGTTTTCAACACCGATTGTTGTTGGTTAAGGACCCTTTTGATTTCCCTGTTGGTCCTCTCCACCACAGTTTGGCCTGTTGGGGAATGAGGGATACCGGTTTTATGTCCCACTCCCCATTGTTGCAGGAAGCTGCAGAACTCCTTGGAACGGTACACTGGGCCATTATCAGTTTTTAATTCTTTTGGGATGCCCATGAAGGAGAAAGCCTGGATGAGGTGCTTAATTGCATCTGAGGTTTTCTCCCCTGCATGGGCGGAAGCAAAAACTGCACCGGAGGAGGTGACTGACACGTGCACATATTTAGATCGGCCGAATTGGGGGATATGTGTCACGTCAGTCTGCCACAGCTCACAGCTGTTCAGACCTCTGGGGTTCACTCCCGCACTTAAGGTGGGGAGTGCATGCTGATTACATGAGGGACACGTAGCCACAATTGCCTTAGCCTGTTCCCAGGTGATGTGAAACCGGCAAACAAGGCCAGGCACGTTCTGATGGTGAAACTGATGGCTGAGCTTTGCCTGCTCAAAAATGCTCAGCAATTGGGCCATCACTGCAGGAGCAGCGAGAGCATCAGCCCTCCTGTTTCCTTCAGCTATGAACCCCGGCAAATCTGTGTGTGATCTCGTATGCATCACAAAAAATGGCTGCTCTCTGTGGGAGACAAGCTTAACAAGCTTGACAAGCTTAGAAAGCAGCTCAAACAGTGCAGTGTTAGACACTTCCTGCAGTATTGCCTCATCTGCCCTCGATACCAGCCCCACTACATAAGCGGAGTCCGTTACTAAATTGAAGGGTTCGGGGAACCTTTCGTAAGCCCTGACAACAGCGGCCAACTCAGCAACCTGAGGTGATCCCTCCACCTCGGCAACATCTGCCTCCCACTGCTGAGTCTGAGGGTCCGTCCAAGTCACAACTGACTTGTGGGACCTTCCAGATGCGTCCGTGAAAACTGTCAGGGCCTCTACAGGCTTCCTGCTCTGAACATCTTTCAAATTCAATGTCAATTTAGCATCCTGACTAAAAATTTTGTGGGCTGGCCAATGAATTAAGATTTGTCTGGTAAAGGAATCCAGAGCAAACTGCAGTGCTTCATTTTCCTGAAGCATGTGTTCTAACATTGCCTTTGTAATTTGGCCTGATCTTAATCCAATTGGAATGTGAATGCATTCAAAATCACATCCGGCCAATTCTCTGATCCGGACTCTAGCCTTCCGGATCAGTTCAGCCACCAGTTCCTGTGGAATATGGACGTGTCACCCTGTTTTTTCTGAATTTTTTTAAAGCCTTCTACTTGTTCATAAGATGGAGTTGGTTTCTTTAGTTTCTGCACAATATTAGGAGCAGTGTTTCGCTTTTCTCACTCATGGGAACATAAACAAACCTTTTGTTTTCATTTCCTGTCCTTTGTTTACATATTTCTAGCCTGAAAATAATGTTAATTGACAGCTGGTCTGGCCAGTGGGGTGAAGGGGTAGTAACCCCAGAAGCCAATCCACAACCAGACCCACAAATGTACAAACATGAAAGAAATAAACAGGCTCTCTAGTTTTGAGGAGCAACTCCGCACTGCAGACCTTTTGTCTCTGTCTTATCGCTTTGCGTGCAGCTACCACATGGATGTATTTGAGAATGCTCACTAAAAATAAATCAGGAGCTATATTGATCACAGCTATTACGAGTTCCAAACAAGTATTTGTAACCTTTTTTGGTTGACACTGGGGCTCAGATCTCTTCCCTAACAAAAAGGGATGCCCTGAAGTGTGGAGTTCTTCTAACAAAGAGAACATATTGTATTCCCAATGCTCTAGGAACTACAGAATCTATGAATATGGCCGTAGTAAAACTCATGCTTCCTGGAGAGGATGATCAATTGGTTGTCAAAATGGTAATTGGAGATATTCTAAACAACTTATTAGGGATGGATGTCCTTGCTGGAAGGCGGTGGGAGGACTCTGAGGGATTTTTGCGGTCTTTTGGCACACCACCCATTAACATTAGACTACTTCAAACAGCACCTGCACTACCTTATAGCAAAACTACTAATGTGAAACAATACCCCCTCCCTTCTGGCACCAAAGAGGGCATCAAACCAGTTATACAAGACTTGTGATACCAAGGAGTAATTGTTAATATTCATTCTCCTTTTAACTCTCAAGTGTGGCCTGTTCGAAAACCTAATGGGAAGTGGCAACTAACAGTAGATTTTCACAGGCTTAATGCCAAAACAGACCCTCTCACAGCAGCGGTTCCAAATTTAGCTGAATTAATAACATCAGTTCAGGAAAAGGCTCACTCAATCATGGCAACTATAGATGTCAAAGACATGTTTTTTATGATACCTATACAGTCAGAAGACAGGGACCGTTGTGCCTTCACATGGGAAGGACAGCAATACACTTTCACTAGACTTCCCAAGGGTACAAACATTCCCCCACCCTGGCTCACCATGCTCTAGCCAAACCTGATAATGTAGATGTTTACCAATACATCGATGATATCCTGGTGGGAGGCGATGAAATAGGAGTAGTGGGGGATACCCAACAGGATATAATATCTCCCATAAAAAGTCTGAATTTGCAAATTCCCTCTGAAAAAATCCAAAAACCTTCTCAGGAAGTGAAGTTTTTGGGAATTTAGTGGAAAGGAGGTATGGCATGTATTCCACCGGATACCCTAACCTCTTTAGATCAGATTAAAATGCCTGAATCCAGGAAAGCAAGCTCTAGGACTATTAGTGTTCTGGAGAAGACACTCCAGATTCCTCAATAATTGCCAGGCCCCTTTATGACTTGCTGAGGAATGAGGTGAAATGGGATTGGACCCCGGCTCAAGAAGAAGCACTATAATTGCTGATTTTTGAAGCTACAGCTCATCAGGCATTAGGCCCTATCCATCCTACAGAACTTTCCAGGTAGAATGGGGATTTGCCTTCTCAGGGCGATCCATACACATATGGCAATGGGGTCCTGAAGGTCCAACAAGGCCTGTTGGTTTTTCTTCACGTGGTTTCAAAGATGCTGAGGAAAGATACACCATCGGGGAAAAGGGGTTGTTTGTGGTTAGCTTAGCTCTCATAGAAGTGGAAAAAATTACTCAACAACAACCAATTGCATTGAGGGGTCCTTTCAAAGTAATCAAAGCCATCACGACTGGGACCCCTCCACCTGAGGGGGTCACCCAGAGAGCCTCAGTTAGAAAGTGGTATGCTCAGATTGTGTCGGGGGCTGTTTTCCCAACATTCAGGTGGTTTCAGGGTCTTTTCCCCTCTGCACAGCTCCACGCCAAGCCGAAGGAAGAGACAGAGTCTTCAGGTTTTGATTTTTCAAGGTTGCATTTTTTTGTTTATTGTTTCTTATCTTACAAATTTTTCACAGTCCAGCACGATGTTTGCAGGTGCATGGATTTCTCGCGTCTCCCCCCGAGCTGGGCTGTGCTTAATCTTTTATACTAATTACTACGTGTTCGTTATTTACTATTTCTTACCAATGTCTATCACTATTACTAAAAAGGTCACCTATACACTGACCCAATCCTTACCAACTACTTTGTGCCAACGTCACTGAAGAAATGGAGTGAGGAAAGGAGAAGGAAGAAGAAGGAGACAACGCCCCAGATTCTCCATTTTGTCCCCATTCACTCCAATGCTATGAACCTAAAATCACTATTTTTTCACTCTGTGATAAACTAAACTACTATTTTTCACACTCCTGTGGTTTGCAAACCCTCTCTCAGTTTAGGATGTTTTTCCCATGGACTGAGATCAAAGCCAGTGTCTCTCTGAGCTCTGGGCTGGGGTCCCAGACCCCCCTGCCTAGGTCTCTGACTCTCCAAGGCAGCCAAAGGGATGCCCTGGACTCCAACAAGATTGAACATTACTGTAGCATTTTTTCAATACCAGAAGGACTAAACATAGTAATCCAAGAAAATGAGAGCTTGGGCAACACCCAAGAAAAACCTGCCCCTGTGATTAAAGTAGCCCCTCCTTTCACCTCTGAACAATCAACAAATTCTTGGTTCACTGATGCCTCTGCTAGGCGGGAGGGAAAGGTGTGGAGATACAGGGCAGCAGCCTTCCACACTTCCTCTCGTGAACAAATTATTACTGAAGGGGAAGGCAGTGCTCAGGTTGGGGAACTGATCGCTGTTTGGAGTGTTTTCCAGCATGAGACGCAAAATACCTCTTTTGTCTGCATTTACACTGACTCCTATGCCGTTTATAAAGGATGTACTGAGTGGCTTCCATTTTGGCAACAAAATGGTTGGGAATTTAATAGAATTCCAGCCTGGCAGAAGGAAAAATGGCAGGAAATTCTTAATATTGCAAGCCAAGGAAATTTTGCCGTTGGATGGGTAGCTTCTCACCAAACGGATGGAAATCCAGCAGGAGAATGGAATAATAAAGCTGATGAATTAGCAAAACTCAGTCCTCTAAAGAAGGAACAAATCATAGAAGACTGGGATCAATTATTAGAATGGCTGCATGTAAAAAGACAGCACACAGTTGCCAAAGATCTGTACAAGGAAACTCATGCTCAGGGTCGGCCTGTCACCAGGGAAATGTGTAAAACATGTATATCTGCCTGCGAACAATGTTGTAGAAGACTGGGAAGATACCCTATGGAAGATGACCCTCTGCATTTAAGAGAAGGCAAAGGCTTGTGGGATGCGTGGCAGCTAGATTATATCGGCCCCTTTAAGAAGTCAGGAGGTAAACACTTTGTATTTGTAGGAGCAGAGATTATATCTGGGTTAGTCCAGGCAAATGCTTTTCAAAGAGCTACAGGAGACAATACTGTCAAAGCATTGCAGGAGTGGTTTGGAACCTTCCCGAAACCTCAGGAAATGCAGTCTGATAATGGATCCCACTTCACTGCTAGAGTTGTACAGGACTGGGCAAAAAGTGAAGGATTTAAATGGGTTTTCCACACCCCTTACTACCCTCAAGCTAACGGGATCGTAGAAAGAACAAATGGCCTCCTGAAACGACTTTTGAAACCACAGGAGGGAAATTGGGATGTTCGGCTGTGGGAGGCAGTTAAAGGAGTAAATAGCAGATGGGGAACAAATGGCTGTCCCAAAATTACTGCCTTTTGTACTACGGCTCCAAGCATAATCCCCTCACCACGGGGACCTGAAGATTCTAAGAATCCTGTACATTACCCTGGACAACCTGTTTTAGTGGATCTCCCTACCGTAGGGGAAGTACCCCTAATACTAAAAACCCCTCTAAATAATTTTGCATGGGTAGCCTCTGATGCCCTAGGGAAAGACCATCGGATAAATACATGCTGGATAATTCCATCATTCTAACCATTGTCTCTGCCTCCTAGTGGCAGAATTTTTTTTTGTGTTGTCTTCTTTTTACAGAAGAACCCCAAGGGACATGAGGATCACCTGAACCATGATAAAACTGGTGATATTCTTCTGCATTCTACCACAATACCACGGCCAGGATTCTTCAGAGTGGCCGTGGTCTGAAGCTATCATCATGTACACAAATGTTTTAGGATCTTATCCCAAAGGTCGCCAGCTGAACCTAGCAACTGTGGTACAGCATGGCTCTAAGGCATACCGTCTGAATGAGTGGGGATGGGATCAGAAGGAGTGGATTAAAACCCTAATTGGAACAGTGGGTGAAGTAATTATGATAGCATGTAGAAAAGTGGAAGGACATCGCCATGAAAAAGCCTCTTCCATTACAATTGCTGGGAATTTTTTAGAACCAGATGGGAAAAATTATTTGTATATCCCTACAGCAGAATTATGCCCTACTAAAAGGTGGAACTGCACTAAACAAATTCCCCTTACCCTGTGCTGCCATCAAGAATATGTGGGTAATCACACTTCAAGCCCCAACACCGATAATATGGCAATTACAAAGGATTGTAATAATGAACCAACTTATTGCTGGTATAGTTTTGTCTTAGTTAAGCCAACTTACGTAACATGTCGTTGGCAAAATAACTCAACGAATCCATCAGGCTTCAAAGGTTTAGTTTATAAATTTAAGTTAAACCCCATAACAAAATCCACACAGAGTACAATAGTCACCCCCAAACGGGTGAAAGATCCCATTTCCCAACATGATTCTGAATGGACTTAGTCCCAAGCTTTTGTTCATTTTACTGGATCCATGGGGGATGTAAAAGACTTAAACCTGTCAACTATGGTTATGCATGAAAATCAAATATATACCAGACAGGAATGGGAAAAACAAAAAATATGGCAGCTTCAGGGAATAGTAGGAGAAAAAATTAGTGTAGGATGTTGAAAGATTAATGGAACCACCTATAGTAAGGCAACTCCCATCAGTGTTTCAACAAAACAAATATATAAGCATGAAGAAGTCTGCACACACCCGAGCATACAGGACTGTTGGTACAATTCCACATTAGCACAAACTGTGGAAGTAGTTTGTCTTTGGGCCAAAAATACTCAAGGGCTTTCTTTTAAGTTTAAAATAAACACTATAGCCCAATTTACTACAACTCATACTACTCCAGCTCAACCGCCAGTTACACTTAACCCAATAATTTCTGAAATTGGACCATATATAATTAGGAAGACTGGACAACAACAAATACTCTTCAATCCAGTATGGTCTCTTAAGCAAGTCAAATTACTCATGCAAAATAATGTCTCAGAAATTCAACCAGCTTGTTCACCCTTCCTGCAAACCTCCTTTGAAGGATGGACAGCTTGGTTGCGAAAGCAGAACTCTTTTAAAAGGCGGGCAATTAGAGATATAACTGGTGTTGTGGGAACAGGATTGGGAATTCTAAATAGTATTGATTCAGAAGTAATAATGAATAAATTGGCTGCCACAACTAGAGATTTGACTAAATTACAGCAACCACTACACTCATCCTTATCGGCTTTGGGAACTCATCAGTGGTTGTTATCAAACATATTACCAAATTGGGAAAAGGTAAATGTAAAAGATCATAAATTGATAATTGATGCACTCAATGCTACACAACACAATGTTTCTTTGGCCCTCAGCTGTATCCAAGCTCAATTGTGGATGCAGTCGGTTGCTGCCTCCATTATAAGAGAAGGTGAAGAAGGCACTTTCCCTACTGAAATTCGGAAAATAATTTGGGACAATGCCACTGACTTTGAAAGAGAATTCCAATCCTGGTGGAACTTAGTAAATTTTACATACAACCCCATTACAAACACGGCTACAGCTTTTGTGTTAACCATACGAAATGCTTCAGTACATTTGATATTCCCTATCATTGCATTAGGATTGCATCATGATGGAGCTATTCTCTATCCTTCCGAGCATAGGGAATGGGCCCGTCAAATTGGTGAGAAATGGCAAACTGTTAACTTAGAATCCTGTATTGTCCGAGAACAACAAGGGTTTATCTGTGAACGTAATGCAATTATAGCCCAAGATGTTTGTCTGGATACAGAACAAAATATCTGTCATTTTGAAATTCATCCTAATGAGGCGCCTGGAACAATCCTTATATACATAGGCAATGGCTGTGCATACTTTAGAACTATTTGTGATATGGTATTTGTAGTAAACATAGTAGTAGACACTAAGAATCATTCAAACTTCTGTGCTTGCAATTTTACTAAAATTACAGGATGTGATTTTTCGTATAAAGCTCCAGTTACTACTCATTACCTTTTGCAATCTAATTATACATTGATTCACAAACTATTACCTACTCCCATTGGAATGAACTTAACTCTGGTAAAGCAATTGTTGCTTCACCAGGACTTTATAGAAATTTTGGAAAAAATTAAGAAAAATGGGCAGAAAACCCTGATAACTGTTCATCATAATGTGAAAGGAATACATCGTGTTATAGAAAGGGTAAGAAAAGATGTCAAGCACAAATGGTGGGATACTCTTTTTGGGTGGTCACCTACTGCCACAAGTGCTCTGAACAAATTGTGTCATCCTATAATTGTCCTTTTGATTTTAGTTTGAATTGGTTTTCTTTTATCAGCAATCTTATTCATTATGAATTGGAGAATGATGAAACGGTTAACACGGTTGATGTCCATAATTAATGCTCATAACCTGGCAGATATTCTCTCCCCTATGGACATCCCCAAGACTATTGACACAAGGCAATTATAAAATTTGAATGTATATTTTGAAATTATTTCCTTTTGTAATCTTGTGAAAATTACTTTTGATTCGTGTGAAAAGAATTATCTTAATCAATACTGATTGTTATTATTGTTTTGATTAATTGTGATTTGTTTGATTATTTTTTCCTTTTCCTTTTCTACTTTTCCTTTTCCCTCCTTTTCTCCCTCTCTACATACTACCTCTGTTTCTTGGGATATACTACCAACGTTGATGAGTCCTGAAGACTCCGCAACGCCACTACAGAACCCTGCTGAAGAAGATCTCTTGAAGACAATCGTGAGTCACGGGGTGATGTAAGAGTCGGTCTGAAGTTCCCCTCATTTGCCTCACGATTGTCATAAGGACCCCGAGGACCCCACTGCAGTTCTGGCCTGCTCCAGGTGGATGCTTGCGAATCGTCTGCAGGCGCATTTTCCTGTGTCACCATGCCACGGTACACGGGCTTTGAGCAGTGTAATGGTGGTTCTGTACCTGAAGATTACATCTGCTTCACGGTCCCTGCTTCGTGACAATAGCCTATGAATTTCCCCACCACTTGGCCAAGGGAACTTTCGGGGGTAACTTTGGTGGTCCCCCACGGAAAATCCTTCATCTGCTTCGCAACCACTGTGACAGACAGAGATCAAAACCCCCTTCCAAGGACTGAGATTGAGACCCCTATATGAAGCCCCTCTCAAGGACTGAGACATCAGACCCTGACAACCCCAGTATATGGGGCTGGGGCTGACTCAGCCAAAGCGAGATGTTTGCCTGGAGGCGTAATCGTTGGACCAAGAAGACAATGGCTCTCGCTTATTGCTAAGAACATGGACTACCTGTTCCCCCCTCGGGAGTTTCAATACATTTACCTATTCCCCCCGTGACTGAGGATTATAATAAAACCCCTGAGTTAACCAGAATTTTGGAGAGAGATTCTCCCCGACGTGACAGGCGGACCCGTCGACCGGACCACGAGGACTCCGTCTCCACGTTTGGTAGCTATATCCCCCCTTTCCTCTGTCTCTCTCTCTCCCTCTCTCTATCTCTCTCTCTCACTCTTAATCCCTCTATTGCATTTGCTATGGTCAATCAATAAAAAATGCATTTATTTTAATGCTGAAATCCCCCCTGTGTTGTGTTTTGCACTCAGAGATCAGTAAACAAACCATCACGACCCCTGCTTGTACGAGCGGATCGTGACATTAAATTGGCATCACGGACAGGATTCTGATAGACGGAGGGGTTTGCAGGGTTGTGTGCAGTCTGTAATAGGGGAAGGACGTTTCGCTCCAGCCGCACCTAGCCTGTCATTCCCGAAAGGGTTGAACAGAGCTAGAAAGCAAGGGGGGGTGACTCGAATTTCCTGCAAACTGCACACGCCTAAGTGATAAGCACCCCCATACTCAATTGAGGGTTCTGTCTTCAGAATTTCACAAAAGATCTCTTAGTGCAAAAAGGGGAAACTGTTTTTGTGTTTATGTGTCTCTGGACTGTCTGGGGAGGAAGGGACAACCTGAAGAAACTAAGCAGGGCCTCCCAGGCAGATTTTGTCTCTTCACCCACTCAGGGAAGCGAAGGGAGATGCAGCCGAGCTGTGTGTGTGTGTAACTAAGTATTTTCTACCTGTTGTGGTTTTGATCCCTTCACAAAATGACTGAAAATCTTAATACAAAATACAAAGCTGCATTTTATGCATTACTTGCTAAACACAAAACTTGCCAAGCCTTCTCCGGGAGGAGAAGAGTGGGCACAATGTAATTGGTTTAATTTGGAAAATATTATTAATAGAGTATGCTCTTTACAACATGAAACAAAATTTAAACTGGGCAAAAACAAAATTATCCTCTGCTCAGTTTTGGGAGCCTGTCTTTCAGCAGCTGTAGAAAGTCGCTTTAAGCGAAGAAGTGAGGAAAAAGCTATAATAGGCTCCCTTCAAAACCTAGTTGAAATTTTGCAAAAACAATTAAATGAAGAAAGGAATGAGATCTATGCACTGAGAGCTGCCCTTAGAGAGGAACGTGTTAATAACTCCTATAATGTTTATTCCTCTAAGGAAACAGAGGAGAAGGAAACTCCTCACATTAAACCAATTTATCCCCATAAGGAACTTGAAGCAGTCAAAAACTGCAGGGAAATCTGCTGTCCTCTCTTGAGACCCTTGGTTAAAATAGAATACAATTACATAAATGATAAAGGTTTTGAACCACATATCACAACCAAACATATTCCATACAGCGCTACTGAATTGGCTAAGCTAAAAAAGGAATACAGCCGCCTCCCACAAGAATCAGAGACAAAGTCTGTCTTTCGAGTGTCCCTCACTGGTGGAGACCAAATTAAATTAACTGAACACGAGGCTAATGGATACTGGGGACATGGAGTTTTCTTAACAACAGGTGATAAGCGTGACGCTTGGTCCCTAACACAGCGTGCGGCTTTTTGGGCCGGGGGAATATATTCTCTGGAAAGGGGAGACCCCTTAGCCATAGCTCCTACCCCTGACCAACTCCTAGAAAGCGTTCAAAAAGCCACCTGTGTTCAAATGATCCATGAAAAGAAATTGATTCCTGGTCTTGAATCCCTGATGCAATTACCAATGAAACCAGAACTCATGACCCCTTTGATTTGGGGGCTTCCAGAATCACTCAAACCTACAGCAATTACTTTACAAAAGACCATAATGGCATTAGTCCTGTGGAAAGGCTGGAAAGAGTCCTTGGAAGCCCATGCAACCAAACTGAATCTACCAATCCTGGGTTTACTCCATATTCAACCCCCTCTCAGCCTCCAGCTTCTCAATCTAGCTCACCTGCCAGTAGCTGCAAAGTTTGGACATGGGGGGATGTTGCTGTAGATTTAATTAATTACAATAGACAATATGGGCCTGTGCAAACCCAGGAGGAGAAATCAGAAAAAATAAAAGGTGTTCGTTTTATTGGGACCCCTCACAGTGAGGATTCAGAGCAGGGAAAACAAATCTCTAACCGCCACCGCTGGTGGCTGTTGGGCATTAAAAAGGGGGTCCCCGGAGAGGTGATGGATGGTTTGCCCCTTGAAAAATTACAAAGAATAATAACTAACTGGCACTCTCGATAGCCAAAGTTATCAACTCAACCCAGTGCACCTCTGCCTTCTCGAGATTCAGACAGTGAACCAAAACTAACCCTCTCTCAGTCTCTCCCTGGTAATTCAGGTTGTGAATCAAAACAAACACCACCCCAGGGAAACTAAATTCTCCATTTCTTAACAGTGGGTGAAGAAACGGAGTATGGATGTATTTGAGAATGCTCACTAAAAATAAATCCGGAGACATATTGATCACAGCTATTACAGACCCCAAACGAGTATTTGTAACCTTTTTGGTTGACACTGGGGCTCAAATCTCTGCACTAACAAAAAGGGATGCCCTGAAGTATGGAGTTGTTCCAACAAAAAGACAATGTTGCATTCTTAATGCTCTAGGAACCACAGAATCTATGAATATGGCTTTAGTAAAACTTATGCTTCCTGGAGAGGCGGATCAGTTGGTTGTCAAAATGGTAAATGGAGATATTCCAAACAACTTATTAGGGATGGATGTCCTTGCTGGAAGGCAGTGGGAAGATTCTGAGGGATTTTTGTGGTCATTTGGTACACCGCCAATTAACATTAGATTACTTCAAACAGCACCCACACTAGATTATAGTAAAGCTACTAATGTGAAACAAACCCCCCTACCTTCTGGCACCAAAGAGGGCATTAAAACAGTTATACAAGGCTTGCGAGACCAAGGAGTAATTGTTAATACTCATTCTCCTTTTAACTCTCCAGTGTGGCCTGTTCAAAAACCTAATGGGAAGTGGCAACTAACAGTAGATTTTCACAGGCTCAGTGCCAACACAGGCCCTCTCACAGCAGCAGTTCCAAATTTAGCTGAATTAATAACATCAGTTCAGGAAAAGGCTCACTCAATCATGGTAACTATAGATGTCAAAGACATGTTTTTTATGATACCTATACAGCCAGAAGACATGGACCGTTTTGCCTTCACAAGGGAAGGACAGCAATACACTTTCACTAGACTTCCCCAAGGGTACAAACATTCCCCCACCGTGGCTCACCATGCTTTAGCCAAAGAATTGGAGAAAATACCCAAACCTGATAATGTGGATGTTTACCAATACATCGATGATATCCTGGTGGGAGGAGATGAAATAGGAGTAGTGGGGGATACCCAACAGGAAATAATCTCCCATTTAGAAAGTCTGAATTTGCAAATTCCCTCTGAAAAAATCCAAAAACCTTCTCAGGAAGTGAGGTTTTTGGGAATTTGGTGGAAAGGAGGTATGACGTATTCCACCGGATACCCTAACCTCTTTAGATCAGATTAAAATGCCTGAATCCAGGAAAGCAAGCTCTAGGACTATTAGTGTTCTGGAGAAGACACTCCAGATTCCTCAATAATTGCCAGACCCCTTTATGACTTGCTGAGCAATGAGGTGAAATGGGATTGGACCCCTGCTCAGGAGGAAGCAATGTAATTGCTGATTTTTGAAGCAATAGTTCATCAGGCACTAGACTCTATCCATCCTACAGATCCCTTTCAGGTAGAATGGTGATTCCCTTCCTCAGGGTTATCCATACACATATGGCAATGGGTCCTGAAGGTTGGTTTCAAAGATGCTGAGGAAAGATACACCATCTGGGAAAAGGGGTTGTTTGTGGTTTGCTTAGCTCTCATAGAAGTGGGAAAAATTACTCGACAACAACCAATTGCATTGAGGGGTCCTTTCAAAGTAATCAAAGCTGTCACGACTGGGACCCCTCCACCTGAGGGGGTCACCCAGAGAGCCTCAGATAGAAAGTGGTATGCTCAGATTGAACATTACTCTAACACTTTCTCAGTAACAGAAGGAGATGTAAAAAACTTAGCAATCCAAGAAACGGAGAGCTTGGGCAACACCCAAGAAAAAACTGCCCCTGTGATTAAAGTAGCCCCTCCTTTCTCCCCTGAACAATCAACAAATTCTTGGTTCACTGATGCCTCTGCTAGGTGGGAGGGAAAGGTGTGGAGATATAGGGCAGCAGCCTCCACATTTCCTCTGGTGAACAAATTATTACCGAAGGGGAAGGCAGTGCTCAGGTTGGGGAACTGATCGCTGTTTGGAGTGTTTTCCAACATGAGGCACAAAATACCTCTCTTGTCTGCATTTACACTGACTCCTATGCCGTGTACAAAGGATGTAGTGAGTGGCTTCCATTTTGGCAACAAGATGATTGGGAAGTTAACAGAATTCCAGTTTGGCAAAAGGAAAAATGGCAAGAAATTTTTAATATTGAAAGCCAAGGAAATTTTGCCATTGGGTGGGTAGCTTCTCACCAAAGAGATGAAAATCCAGCAGGAGAACGGAATAATAAAGCTGATGAGTTAGCGAGACTTAGTCCCCTAAAGAAGGAACAAATGACAGAGGACTGGGATCAACTATTGGAATGGCTGCATGTAAAAAGACAGCACACAGGTGCAAAAGATCTGTACAAGGAAGCTCATGCTCGGGGTTGGCCTATCACCAGGGAAATATTTAAAACGTGTGTATCTGCCTGCGAACAATGTTGTAGAAGACTGGAAAGATACTCTATGGAAGATGACTCTCTGCATTTAAGAGAAGGCAAAGGCTTGTGGGATGCGTGGCAGGTAGATTATATCGGCCCCTTTAAGAAGTCAGGAGGTAAACACTTTGTACTGGTAGGAGTAGAGATTACATCTGGGCTAGTCCAGGCCAATGCTTTTAAAAGAGCCACAGGAGATAATACTGTCAAAGCATTGCAGGAGTGGTTTGGAACATTCCCAAAACCTCAGGAAATGCAGTCTGATAACAGATCCCACTTCACTGCTAGAGTTGTACAGGACTGGGCAAAAAGTGAAGGGATTAAATGGATTTTTCACACCCCTTACTACCCTCAAGCTAACTGGATCATAGAAAGGACCAATAGTCTCTTGAAACAACTTCTGAAACCACAGGAGGGAAATTGGGATGTCTGGTTATGGGAAGCAGTTAAAGGAGTGAATGGTAGATGGGGACTAAACGGGTGTCCCAAAATTACTGCTTTCTGCCCAACAGCTCCGAACATGATTCCTTCAGTACAGAGACCTGATGATCCTAAGAATCCTGCACATTACCCTGGACAACCAGTTCTGGTGGATCTTCTTACTGTAGGGGAAGTACCCCTAGTACTAAAATCCCCTCTGAATAAATATGCATGGCTAGCCTCTGATGCCCTAGGGAAAGAGCATTGGATAAATCCACGCTGAATAATTCCATCATTCTAACCATTGTCTCTGCCTCCTAGTGGCAGGATTTTTCTGTTGTTTACTTTTACAGAAGAACCCCGAGGGACATGAGGATCATCTGAATGATGATAAAACTGGTGATATTTTTCTGCATCCTACCACAATACCACGGCCAGGATTCTTCGGAGTGGCCGTGGTCTGAAGCTATCACCAAGCACACAAATGTTTTAGGATCTTATCCCAAAGATCACCATCTGAACCTAGCAACTGTAGTGCAGCGTGGCTCTGAGGCATACCATCTAAATGAGTGGGGATGGGATCAGAAGGAGTGGATCAAAACCCTAAGTGGAACAGTGGGCGAAGTAAATATGATAGCATGCAGAAGAGTTGAAGGATCTCTCCATGAGAAAGCCTCCTCCACTACAATTCCTGGAAAGTTTTTAGAAGCAGGTGGAGAAAATTATTTGTATATCCCTACAGCAGAACTGTACCCTACAGAAAAGTGGAATTGTACCTAACAAATTCCCCTTACCCTGTGCTGCCATCAAGAGTATGTGGGTAATTACACTTCAGGCCCCAGAACCAACAATATTGCAATTACAAGGGATTGTATTAATGAACCAACTGATTGTTGGTATAGTTTTGGTTTTGTCAAACCAACTTATGTGACATGCCGTTGGTTAAATAACTTGACGGATCCGTTGGGTTTTAAAGGTCTAGTTTACAAATTTAAGATAAACCCTATAACAAAGCCCACACTGAGTACAGTAGTCACCCCCCAACAGGTGAAAGAGACTGAAAACTCCTTTTTTCAATATGATACTGAATGGTCCCAAGCTTTTGCTCATTTTACTGGCTCCATGGGAAATGTGAAAGACTTAAACCTCTCAGCTGTTGTTATGCATTAAAATCAGCTATATACTAGGCAGGAATGGGAAAACCAAAAAACTGGCAGCTTCAAGGGATAGTGGGAGAAAAAATTAGTATAGGGTGTCGAATGATTAATGGAACCACCTCTAGGAAGGCAACCTCCATCAGTGTTCTTACTAACCAAATATATAAGCACAAAGAGATCTGCACACACCCAAGCATGCAGGATTGTTGGCACAATTTCACACTAGCACAAACTGTAGAAGCAGTTTGTCTTTGGGCCAAAAATACTCAAGGGCTTTCTTTTAAGTTTAAAATAAATGTTATAGCCCAATTTACAACAGCTCATATTACCAACACTCCAACCCAACCACTGGTTAGGCTTAGCCCGAGAATTTCTGAAATCGGACCATATATAATTAGGAAGACAGGACAATAACAAATACTGTTCAATCCAGCATGGTCTCTTAAGCAAGCCAAATTGCTGATACAAAATAATGACTCAGAAATTCAGCCAGCTTGTTCACCTTTCTTGCAGACTTCCTTTGAAGGTTGGACAGCCTGGTTGCGAAAGTGGAACTCTTTTAAAAAGCAGACACTTTAGAGACATAACTGGTGTTATGGCAACAGGATTGGGGATTCTAAATAATATTGATTCAGAAGTAATAGTGAATAAACTGGCTGCCACAACTAAAGACTTGACCAAATTACAACATCCACTACAGTTGTCCTTCTTGGCTTTGGGAACACATCAGTGGTTGTTATCAAACATATTACCAAATTGGGAAAAGGTAAGTGTGAATGACCGTAAATTGGTAATTGATGCACTCAGTGCTACACAAAACAATGTTTCTTTGGCCCTCAGCTGTACCCAGGCTCAACTGTGGATGCAGTCAGTTGCTGCCTCTATTATAAGATAAGGTGAATAAGGCATTTTTCCTACTGAAATTTGGAAAATAATTTGGGACAATGCCACTGATTTTGAAAAAGAATTACAATCCTGGTGGAACTTAGTGAATTTTACTTGCAACCTCATTACAAACACAGCCACAGCTTTTGTGTTAACCATACGTAATGCCTCAGTGCATTTGATATTCCCTATCATTGCATTAGGATTGAATCATGATGGAGCTATTCTCTACCCTTCAGAGCATAGGGAATGGGCC
>JANEHK010000885.1:0-16879 GCA_025960845.1 Tachycineta bicolor | reverse complement strand
TGTAAGAGTCTGTCTGAAGTTCTCCTCATTTGCCTCACGATCATCATAAGGACCCCGAGGACCCCACTGCAGTTCTGGCCTGCTCGAGGTGGATGCTTGCCAATCGTCTGCAGGCGCATTTTCCTGTGTCACCACGCCACGGTACACGGGCTGTGAGCAGTGTAATGGTGGTTCTGTACCTGAAGATTACATCTGCTTCACGGTCCCTGCTTCATGACAATAGCCTATGAATTTCCCCACCTCTTGGCCAAGGGAACCTTCTGGGGTAACTTTGGTGGTCCCCCACAGAAAACCCTTCATCTGCTTCGCAACCACCGTGACAGACAGAGATCAAAACCCCCTTCCAAGGACTGAGATTGAGACCCCTATATGAGGCCCCTCTCAAGGACTGGGACATGAAAAAAACCCACAACCCTTATACAGGGGGTGGGTGCTGACTTAACCAAAGCAAGATGTTTGCCTGGAGGCGTGATCGTTGGGCCAAGAAGACAATGGCTCTCGCTTACTGCTAAGAACATGGACTACCTGTTCCCCCCTTCGGGAGTTTCAATACATTTACCTGTTCCCCCCATGACTGAGGACTATAATAAAAACCCCTGAGTTAACCAGAAATTTGGAGAGAGACTCTCCCCGACATGACAGGCGGACCCATCGACCAGACCATGAGGACTCCGTCTCCACGTTTGGTAGCTATATCCCCCCCTTTCCTCTATCTCTTTCTCTATCTCTTTCTCTCACTCTTAATCCCTCTATCGCATTTGCTACGGTCAATCAATAAAAGGTGCATTTGTTTTAATGCTGAAATCCCCTCTGTGTTGTGTTTTGCACTCTGAGATCAGAAAACGAACCATCACGACCCCCGCTTGTACGAGCGGATAGTGACATTAAATTGGCGTCACGGACAGGATTCTGATAGACGGAGGGGTTTGCAGGGTTGTGTGCAGTCTGTAATAGGGGAAGGACGTTTCGCTCCAGCCGCACCTAGCCTGTCATTCCCGAAAGGGTTGAACAGAGCTAGAAAGCAAGGGGGGTGACTCAGATTTCCCGCAAACTGCACACGCCTAAGTGATAAGCACCCCATACTCAATCGAGGGTTCTGTCTTCAGAATTTCACAAAAGATCTCTTAGTGCAAAAAGGGAAAACTGTTTTTGTGTTTGTGTGTCTCTGGACTGTCTGGGAAGGAAGGGACAACCTGAAGAAACTAAGCAGGGCCTCCCAGGCAGATTTTGTCTCTTCACCCACTCAGGGAAGCGAAGGGAGACACAGTCGAGCTATGTGTGTGTGTGTAACTAAGTGGTACCTCCATGTTATGGTTTTGATCCCTTCACAAAATGACTGAAAATCTTAGTACAAAAGACAAAGCTGCATTACTTGCATTACTTGCTAAACACAATGCCAAGCCTTCTCTGGGAGGAGAGGAGTGGGCACAAAGTAATTGGTTTAATTTGGAAAATATTATTGATAGAGTATGCTCTTTACAATATGAAACAAAATTTAAACTGGGCAAAAACAAAACTATCCTCTGCTCAGTTTTGGGAGCCTGTCTTTCAGATGCTGTAGAAAGTCACTTTAGGTGAAGAAGTGAGGAAAAAGCTATAATAGGCTCCCTTCAAAACCTAGTTGAAATTTTGCAAAAACAATGAAATGAAGAAAGGAATGAGATCTATGCACTGAGAGCTGCCCTTAGAGAGGAACGTGTTAAAAACTCCTATAATGTTGATTCCTCTATGGAAACAGAGGAGAAGGTAACTCCTCACATTAAACAAGTTTATCCCCATAAGGAACTTGAAGCAGTCAAAAACTGCGGGGAAACCTGCTGTCCTCACTTGAGACCCTTGGTTAAAACAGAATACAATTACATAAAGGATGAAGATTTTGAACCACATATCACAACCAAACATATACCATACAGCACTACTGAATTGGCTAAGCTAAAAAAGGAATACAGCCACCTCCCACAAGAATCAGAGACAGAGTATGTCTTCTGAGTGTCCCTCACTGGTGGAGATCAAATTAAATTAACTGAACACGAGGCTAATGGATACTGGGGGCATGGAGTTTTCTTAACAACAGGTGATAAGCGTGACGCTTGGTCCCTAACACAGCGCGTGGCTTTTTGGGCCAGGGGAATAAATCCTCGGGAAAGGGGAGACCCCTTAGCCATAGCTCCTGCCCCTGACCAACTCCTAGAAAGCGTTCAAAAAGCTGCCTGTCTGCAAATGATCCATGAAAAGAAATTGATTCCTGGTTTTGAATCCCCGATGCAATTACCAGTGAAACCAGAACTCATGACCTCTTTAATTTGGGGGCTTCCAGAATCACTCAAACCTACAGCAATTACTTTACAAAAGACCATAATGGCATTAGGTCCTGTGGAAAGGCTGGAAAGAGTCCTTGGAAGCCCATGCAACCAAACTGAATCTACCAATCCTGGGTTTACTCCATATTCAACCCCCTCTGAGCCCCCAGCTTCTCAATCTAGCTCACCTGCCAGTAGCTGCAAAGTTTGGACATGGGGGGATGTTGCCATAGATTTAATTAATTGCAATAGACAATATGGGCCTGTGAAAACCCAGGAGGAGAAATCATAAAAAATAAAAGGTGTTCGTTTTATTGGGACCCCTTACAGTGAGGATTCAGAGCAGGGAAAACAGATCTCTAACCACCACCATTGGTGGCTGCTAGGCATTAAAAAGGGGGTCCCCAGAGAGGTGATGGATGGTTTGCCCCTTGAAAACTTACAAAAAATAATAACTAACTGGCACTCTCAAAAGCCAAACTTATCAACTCAACCCAGTGCACCTCTGCCTTCTCGAGATTCAGACAGTGAACAAAAACTAACCCTCTCTCAGCCTCTCCCTGGTAATTCAGGTTGTGAATCAAAACAAACACCACCCCAGGGAAACTAAATTCTCCATTTCTTAACAGTGGGCAAAGAAACGGAATATGGATGTATTTGAGAATCCTCACTAAAAATAAACCAGGAGATACATTGATCATAGCTATTACAGGCCCCAAACGAGTATTTGTAACCTTTTTGGTTGACACTGGGGCTCAAATCTCTGCACTAACAAAAAGGGATGCCCTGAAGTGTGGAGTTGTTCCAACAAAAAGACAATGTTGCATTCTTAATGCTCTAGGAACCACAGAATCTATGAATATGGCTTTAGTAAAACTTATGCTTCCTGGAGAGGCAGATCAGTTGGTTGTCAAAACGGTAACTGGAGATATTCCAAATACTTATTAGGGATGGATATTCTTGCTGGAAGGCAGTGGGAAGATTCTGAGGGATTTTTGTGGTCATTTGGTACACCGCCAATTAACATTAAATTACTTTGAACAGCACCCACACTAGCTTATAGTAAAGCTACTAATGTGAAACAATACCCCCTCCCTTCTGGCGCCAAAGAGGGCATTAAAACAGTTATACAGGACTTGCGAGACCAAGGAGTAATTGTTAATACTCATTCTCCTTTTAACTCTCCAGTGTGGCCTGTTCGAAAACCTAATGGGAAGTGGCAACTAACAGTAGATTTTCACAGGCTTAATGCCAACACAGACCCTCTCACAGCAGTGGTTCCAAATTTAGCTGAATTAATAACATCAATTCAGGAAAAGGCTCACTCAATCATGGCAACTATAGATGTCAAAGACATGTTTTTTATGATACCTATACAGCCAGAAGACATGGACCGTTTTTCCTTCACATGGGAAGGACAGCAATACACTTTCACTAGACTTCCCCAAGGGTACAAACATTCCCCCACTGTGACTCACCATGCTTTAGCCAAAAAATTCGAGAAAATACCCAAACCTGATAATGTGGATGTTTACCAATACATCGATGATATCCTGGTGGGAGGAGATGAAATAGGAGTAGTGGGGGATAGCCAATAGGAATTAATCTCCAATTTAGAAAGTCTGAATTTGCAAATTCCCTCTGAAAAAATCCATAAACCTTCTCAGGAAGTGAAGGTTTTGGGAATTTGGTGGAAAGGAGGTATGACATGTATTCCACCGGATACCCTAACCTCTTTAGATCAGATTAAAATGCCTGAATCCAGGAAAGCAAGCTCTAGGACTATTAGTGTTCTGGAGAAGACACTCCAGATTCCTCAATAATTGCCAGGCCCCTTTATGACTTGCTGAGCAATGAGGTGAAATGGGATTGTCCCCCTGCTCAGGAGGAAGCAATGTAATTGATGATTTTTGAAGAAATAGTTCATCAGGCACTAGGCCCTATCCATCCTACAGATCCCTTTCAGGTAGAATGGTGATTCCCTCCCTCAGGGTTATCCATACACATATGGCAACGGGTCCTGAAGGTCCAACAAGGCCTGTTGGTTTTTATTCCCGTGGTTTCAAAGATGCTGAGGAAAGATACACCATCTGGGAAAAGGGGTTGTTTGTGGTTAGCTTAGCTCTCATAGAAGTGGAAAAAATTACTCGACAACAACCAATTGCATTGAGGGGTCCTTTCAAAGTAATCAAAGCTGTCACGACTGGGACCCCTCCACCTGAGGGGGTCACCCAGAGAGCCTCAGTTAGAAAGTGGTATGCTCAGATTGAACATTACTGTAACATTTTTTCAATACCAGAAGGAGCTGTAAAAAATTTAGTAATCCAAGAAACGGAGAGCTTGGGCAACACCCAAGAAAAACCTGCCCCTGTGATTAAAGTAGCCCCTCCTTTCACCTCGGAACAATCAACAACTTCTTGGTTCACTGATGCCTCTGCTAGGTGGGAGGGAAAGGTGTGGAGATACAGGGCAGCAGCCTTCCACATTTCCTCTGGTGAACAGATTATTACCGAAGGGGAAGACAGTGCTCAGGTTGGGGAACTGATCGCTGTTTGGAGTGTTTTCCAACATGAGGCACAAAATACCTCTCTTGTCTGCATTTACACTGACTCCTATGCCGTGCACAAAGGATGTAGTGAGTGGCTTCCATTTTAGCAACAAAATGATTGGGAAGTTAACAGAACTCCAGTTTGGCAAAAGGAAAAATGGCAAGAAGTTTTAATATTGCAAGCCAAGGAAATTTTGCCATAGGGTGGGTAGCTTCTCACCAAACAGATGAAAATCCAGCAGGAGAACGGAATAATAAAGCTGATGAGTTAGCGAGACTTAGTCCCCTAAAGAAGGAACAAATGACAGAGGACTGGGATCAACTATTGGAATGGCTGCATGTAAAAAGACAGCACACAGGTGCAAAAGATCTGTACAAGGAAGCTCATGCTCGGGGTTGGCCTGTCACCAGGGAAATGTGTAAAACATGTATATCTGCCTGCGAACAATGTTGTAGAAGACTGGCAAGATACCCTATGGAAGATGACCCTCTGCATTTAAGAGAAGGCAAAGGCTTGTGGGATGCATGGCAGGTAGATTATATCGACCCCTTTAAGAAGTCAGGAGGTAAACACTTTGTACTGGTAGGAGTAGAGATTACATCTGAGCTAGTCCAGGCCAATGCTTTTCAAAGAGCCACAGGAGATAATACTGTCAAAGCATTGCAGGCGTGGTTTGGAACATTCCCAAAATCTCAGGAAATGTAGTCTGATAACGGATACCACTTCACTGCTAGAGTTGTACAGGACTGGGCAAAAAGTGAAGGGATTAAATGGATTTTTCACACCCCTTACTAACCTCAAGCTAACGGGATCGTAGAAAGGACCAGTGGTCTCTTGAAACAACTTCTGAAACCACAGGAGGGAAATTGGGATGTCCAGTTATGGGAAGCAGTTAAAGGAGTGAATGGTAGATGGGGACTAAATGGGTGTCCCAAAATCACTGCTTTCTGTCCAACAGCTCCAAACATGATTCCTTCACTACAGGGACCTGATGGTCCCAAGAATCCTGCACATTACCCTGGACAACCTGTTCTGGTGGATCGTCTTACTGTAGGGGAAGTACCCCTAGTACTAAAATCCCCTCTAAATAAATATGCATGGGTAGCCTCTGCTGCCCTAGGGAAAGAGCATCGGATAAATCCATGCTGGATAATTCCATCATTCTAACCTTTTTCTGCCTCCTAGTGGCAGGGTTTTTCTGTTGTTTACTTTTACAGAAGAACCCCGAGGGACATGAGGATCATCTGAACCATGATAAAACTGGTGATATTTTTCTGCATCCTACCACAATACCACGGCCAGGATTCTTCGGAGTGGCTGTGGTCTGAAGCTATCATCAAGCACACAAATGTTTTAGGCTCTTATCCCAAAGATCACCATCCAAACCGAGCAACTGTAGTGCAGCATGGCTCTGAGGCATACCATCTAAATGAATGGGGATGGGATTGGAAGGAGTGGATCAAAACCCTAAGTGGAACAGTGGGCGAAGTAAATATGACAGCATGCAGAAAAGTGGAAGGATCTCTCCATGAGAAAGCCTCCTCCACTACAATTGTTGGAATGTTTTTAGAACCTGGTGGAAAAAACAATTTTTATTTCCCTACAGCAGAACTGTTCCTTACAAAATTGGAATTGTACTAAACAAATTCCCCTTACCCTGTGCTGCCGTCAAGAGTATGTGGGTAATTACACTTCAGGCCCCAGAACCAACAATATTGCAATTACAAGGGATTGTAATGATGAACCAACTGATTGTTGGTATAGTTTTGGTTTTGCCAAACCAACTTATGTGACATGCCATTGGCTAAACAACTTGACGGATCCTTTGGGTTTTAAAGGTCTAGTTTACAAATTTAAGATAAACCCTATAAACAAAGCCCACACTTAGTACAGTAGTCATGCCCCCAATAAGTGAATGAGTCTGAAAACCCCTTTTTTCAATATAATACTGAATGGCCCTTGTCCCAAGCTTTTGTTCATTTTACTGGCTCAATGGGAAATGTGAAAGACCTAAACCTCTCAGCTGTTGTTATGCACTAAAATCAGGTATATACTAGGCAAGAATGGGAAAAACAAAAAACTGGCAGCTTCAAGGGATAGTGGGAGATAAAATTAGTATAGGGTGTCGAATGATTAATGGAACCACCTATAGGAAGGCAACCTCCATCAGTGTTCTGACAAACCAAATATATAAGCACAAATAGGTCCGCACAAACCCAAGCATGCAGGATTGTTGGCACAATTTCACACTAGCACAAACTGTAGAAGTAGTTTGCCTTTGGGCCAAAAATACTCAAGGGCTTTCTTTTAAATTTAAAATAAATGTTATAGCCCAATTTACTGCAGCTCATATTACCATCACTCCAACCCAACCACTGATTATGCTTAGCCTGAGAATTTCTGAAATCGGACCATATATAATTAGGAAGACAGGACAACAAATACTGTTCAGTCCAGCATGGTCTCTTAAGCAAGTCAAATTGCTGATGCAAAATAATGTCTCAGAAATTCAGCCAGCTTGTTCACTTTCTTGCAGACTTCCTTTGAAGGATGGACAACCTGGTTGTGAAAGTGGAACTCTTTCAAAAAGCGGACACTTAGAGACATGACTGGTGTTATGGGAACAGGATTGGGAATTCTAAATAATATTGATTTAGAAGTAGTACTGAATAAATTGGCTGCCATAACTAGAGACCTGACTAAATTACAACAACCACTACAGTCGTCCTTCTTGGCTTTGGGAACACATCAGTGGTTGTTATCAAACGTATTACCAAATTGGGAAAAGGTAAGTGTGAATGACCATAAATTGGTAATTGATGCACTCAGTGCTACACAAAACAATGTTCCTTGGCCCTCAGCTGTACCCAGGCTCAACTGTGGATGCAGTCAGTTGCTGCCTCTATTATAAAGAAGATGAAGAAGGCACTTTTCCTACTGAAATATGGAAAATAATTTGGGACAATGCCACTGACTTTGAAAGAGAATTCCAATCATGGTAGAACTTAGTGAATTTTACTTACAACCCCATTACAAACACGGCTACAGCTTTTGTGTTAACTATATGTAATGCCTCAGTGCATTTGATATTCCCTATCATTGCACTAGGATTGAATCATGATGGAGCTATTCTATGTCCTTCCGAGCATAGGGAATGGGCTCATCATATTGGTGAGAAATGGCAAATTGTTAACTTAGAATCATGTATTCTCTGAAAACAACAAGGGTTTATCTGTGAAAGTAACGCAGTTATAGCTCACGATATTAGTCTGGACACTGAGCAAAATATCTGTCATTTTGAAATTCATACTAACAAGGGTCCAGAACCAGTCCTTATATATATATATATATAGGTAATGGTTGTGCATGCTTTAGAACTACTTGTGATATGGTATTTGTCGAAAATGTAGTAGTAGATACTAAATATCTTTCAAAATTTTGAGCTTGCAGTTTTACTAAAATCACAGGATGCAATTTTTCTTATAAAGCTTCAGTTACCTCTCATTACCTTTTGCAATAAATTTACACACTGATTCACAAACTATCACCTACACCCATTGGAATGAACCTTACTTTGGTAAAGCAATTGTTGCTTCATCAGGACATAATAGAAATTATGGAAAAGATGAAGAAAGATGGGCAGAAAACCCTGATAACTGTTCATCTTAATGTGAAAGAACTACATCATGTTATAGAAAGGGTAAGAAAAGTTGTCGAGCACAGGTGGTGGGATACTCTTTTTGGGTGGTCAGCTACTGTCACAAGTGCCTTGAACAAATGGTGTCATCCCATCATTGTCCTTTTGATTTTAGTTTTAATTGGTTTTCTTTTATCAGCAATTTTATTCATTATGAACTGGAGAATGGTGAAATGGTTAACACGGTTGACGTCCATAATTAATGCTCATAACCTGGCAGATGTCCTCTCCCCCATGGACATCCCCAAGGTGATTATAAAATTTGAATGTATGTTTTCAAATTATTTCCTTTTGTAATCTTGTGAAAATTATTTTTGATTATTTGTGATTTGTGATGAAAATATTATTTTGAATTAATTCTGATTGTTATAATTGTTCTGATTAACTGCGATTTGTTTGATAATCTGAATTAATAATATTGTTTCCTTTTCCTTTTCTACTTTTCCTTTTCCTTCTTTTTCTCCCTCTCCCTCTCTACATACTACCTCTGTTTGTCGGGATATACTACCAACGTTGATGAGTCCTGAAGACTTTGCAATGCCACTACGGAACCCTGCTGAAGAAGATCTCTTGAAGACAATAGTGAGTCACGGGGTGATGTAAGAGTCTGTCTGAAGTTCCCCTCATTTGCCTCATGGTCATTGTGAGGACCCCGAGGACCCCACTGCAGTTCTGGCCTGCTCGAGGTGGATGCTTGCCAATCATCTGCAGGTGCGTTTTTCTGTGTCACCACACCACAGTACACTGGCTTTGAGCAGTGTAATGGCAACTCTGTACTTGCTTCATGCTCCCAGCTTCATGACAATAGCCTTTGAATTTCCCCACCTCTTGGCTAAGTGGACTTTCTGGGATAACTCTGGTGGTCCCCCACAGAAAATCCCTCATTTGCTCCACAACCACTGTGAACAGATGGAGATCAAAGCCCCCTCCCAAGGACTGAGATTGAGACCTCTGTACAAAGCCCCTCTCAAGGACTGAGACATGAGACCCCTACAACCCTAGTAGGGGGGGTGTGGGGCTGACTTAACCAAAGCGAGATGTTTGCCGGCAGGCGTGGTCGTTGGACCAAGAAGACAATGGCTCTCGCTTACTGCTGAGAACATGGACTACCTGTTCCCCCTTGGTGGCTTCAATCAGGTTATTCTTATAATCTGTTCTCCCCACAATGGAGGACTATATAAAAACCCTGTGTTAACCAGAGATTTTAAAAGAGACTCTCCCCAATGTGAAAGGCACACCCATCAACTGAAACACCAGGATTTCATCTCCACGTTTGGTAGCTATATCCCCTTTTTCATCTCTTTCTCTATCTCTTCCTCTCATTCTTTATCCCTCTATCACATTTGCTAAGGGCAATCAATAAAAAGTGCATTTGTTTTGATTCATACTGAAATCCCCTCTGTGCTGTGTTTTGCACTCTGAGATCAGTAAACAAACCATTATGACCCCCGCTTGTATGAGCAGATTGTAATAAGAGGCAGCAGGATCATGGAGTCCAGGCCCTGGCCCTGCACAGTCAGCACAAGAGTGGCAGCCTGAGCATCCCTGAGAGCGGTGTCCAAAGCCTCCTGGAGCTGCAGTAGCCTCAGAGCTGTGATCATGGCAGTGGCCACAGAGCTCTGGGGAAAGGTCCTGGCCCTGGCTTGAGGCTGGGCTGATGGCTCAGGGAGCAAATGAACTTGCAGATTGTGCCCCAGAGCAGGGACGAGGAGGGGCAGTGGTGGCTGGGAGAGCGTCTTGGCAAGGGCCTGCAGTGCCAGGACACAGGCAGTGTCTTGATACTGCTTGGAGGCAAGATGAGATGGGATGTAGGGATGGACTTGTTCCCTGGGAGGGTGGTGGGGCATAGCAAGGTCCAATGTAAACTGAGAAATAAAGTCTGAGGGGTTTAGTGATAGTTGGGAGAGGTAGGGATGATGAAATAAGGGGCAGTGAAATGGACCAACACTTGCCAATATTACTCCAATTCAAATGTTGTAATCAGGCTAGAAATAGAAATAAAGTAAGGAGGAGAAAAGATATTGAAGAAATGCAAGCTTAAATTGAAAAATTGAAAAATTTGGAAGCAAGTAAAAATCAAAAAGTCATTAGGGTTAACAAGAAGTGCAGGGAGAGGGACGGAAGCTTGCCCAATTATCTTCATTTAAATCACAAGTTTACATTTCCTTTCCTGAAAGGAAGTATTTTCTCTGAAATCTTGAAAATACAGAACAAAGTCTAACTCAGGAAAGGAGATATGATGAGAAACAGTGCGAATGAAAACCAAGGAAATTTGGAACCGGAGTGAGAGAGGCCACATGGACTGAGATGAAATGACGGGCAGTGAAAAGGACCAACACTTGATAAAAGTACTCCAATTCAAAAGCTGAAATCAGGCAAGAAATGGAAAAAAAGGAAGGAGAGGAAAAGACATAGAAGTAAGTCAATCTTAAATTGAAAATGGCAAAATTTTGAGAGCATGTAAAAAGAGAAAAGTGAATGGGATGACAAGAAGTACAGTGAAAGGGTCAGGAGCTTGCACAAGTAATCTTCATTGAAATCTTGAAAAAGAGAACAATGTTTAATAAATGTCCAGGAAATGAGATATGCTGCAAAAGAGTGTGAATGAAAACTATGGGAAAATTTGGAACCAGAATAATTGAAACCAAATGGACTGAGATGAAATGAGGGGCACTGAAATGGACCAACACTTTCCAAAAGTACTCCAATTCAAATGCTGAAATCAGGCAAGAAAGGTAACTAAAAGAAAGAGAAGAAAAGAAATTGATAAAAAAGCAAGCTTAAAAGGAAAAAGGAAAAATTCACACACAACGTGAAAATTCAAAAATGGATGGGATGACAAGAAGTGCAGGGAAAGGGACAGAAGCTTGCCCAATTAATCTTCACTGTAATAGCAAGATGTCATTCCATATCCGAGAGAAAAGTCTTCCTTTCAGGAAAAAGAATGAAATCTTTAATACAGAGAAAAAATTCGAACAAATGCTCAGGTAATGATATATGATGAAACTGTGCAAATGAAAACTACCTAGAAAATCTGGGACAGGAGTGATTGTGACCAAATGGACTGAGATAAAATGAGGGGCACTGAAAAGGAACAACACTTGTCACAGTTGCTACAAATCAAATTCTGACATCAGGCAAGAATTTGAAATATTGGAAGGAGAAGATTAGAAATTGAAGAAATTGAAGAAATGCAAAGTTAAAATGGAAAATAAAAAAATTGAAAGCATGAGAAGCCAAAATCCAATGAGATGACAAGAAGCGCAAGGAAAATGACAGAAGCTTCCCAAGTAACACTCACTGAAATTTTGGAAACAGAGAACAAGTCGACCAATTGCTCAGGAAAAGAAATATGATTGGAAACATTGAAAATTATTAAAAAAAAAAAAAAAAAAAAAAAAAAAAAAAGGAGGTGAGAAAATTTGGGAACAGGAGTGATTTAGACCAAATGGACTGAGATGAAATGAGGGGCACTGAAAAGGACAAACATTTCCCAAAAGTACTCCAATTCTAATGCTGCAATCAGTCAAAAAATGGAAATAAAAGAAGGAGAGGAAAAAAAGTGAAGAAATGCAAGCCTTAAGAGAAAAACAGAAAATTCTGAAAGCACGTGGAAAGCACTAAGTGAAAGGGATGAGAAGAAATGCAGGGAAAGGGACGGAAGCTTGTCCAATTAATCTTCATTGAAATTGAAAACAGGGAACAAGGCCTAAGATATGCTCATGAAAGGAGATATGATGAGAAAGAGTGAGAATGAAAAAAACCTAGGAAATTTAGAACCGGAGTGATGGAGACCAAATGGATTGAGATGAAATGAGGGTCACTGAAAAGGACCAACACTTGCAAAAAGTACTCAGTTCAAATGCTAACATCAGGCATGAAAATTAAATAAAAGAGGAAGAGGAAAGAAATCTAAGAAATGGAAGCTTAAAATGAAAAAGGGAAAATTTTGAAAGCACGTGAAAAGGACAATGTTAATGGGATGAGAAGAAGTGCAGTGAAAGTGATGGAAGCTTTGCCAATTAATCTTCATTGACATGGCAAGATTTCATTGCCCTTTCCCAAAAAGAAAGTCTTCTTTTTGGGAACCAATATGAGATTTTGAAAAGAGGGAAAAAAGTCTAGCAAACACTCAGGAAAAGAGATATAATGAGAAACAGAGCGAATGAAAAAATCAGAGATAATCTGGAACAGGAGTGATTGAGACCCAAATGACTGAGATGAAATGAAGGGCAGTGAAAAGGACCAACACTTGCCAAACATACTCCAATTCAAATGCTGACACCAGGTAATAAAGGTAAATAAAAGAAAGAGGAAAAGAAATTGAAGAAATGCAAGCTTAAAATTAAAAATGGAATATTTTGAAAGAACATGAAAAGAAAAAATGAGATGTGATGACAAGAAGTGCAGGGAAAGGGGCAGAAGCTTGCCCAGTTTATCTTTATTGACATGGCAAGATTTAATTCCCTTCAGGAAAGTTTTTTGGGAAAGGGAATGAAATCTTGAAAACAGGGAACAAAGCCCCTAACAAACGCTCAGGAGTGGAGATATGATGAGATAAACTGTGAATGAAAAATAATGAGAAATCAGGGGCAGTGAAAAGGACCAACACTAGCCAAACGTACTCCAATTCAGATGCTGAAATCAGGCAAGAAAGGTAAATAAAAGATGAGTGTTACCCTGGTTTTTCTGAGCTTTCTTATTAGCCTTCTTGAAATTCATAATGGAGTCAGATCTTTTCGTTACTGCACAATATTAGGAGCAGTTTTCTACCTTTCCCATAAATGTAACATAAACAAACCCTTTGTTTCTCATTCTTTATCCTTTGTTTGCATATTTCTAACCTGAAAAACAACTGTAACTGACAGTGGGTCTGGCCACTGAGGATGAGGGGTGGAAACCCAAAAAGCCAATCTTCTGCCAGATCCACAAAAGTTTAAAAAAGTAAAGAATAAACAAAAAGGTCTTCTTCTTCTTTCTCCGGGCTCAGAGGAGAAGCTGGAAGAATCTGCCCTGCAAAAATCTCTCATCTGTGCGTTATTGCTTTGTGTCTCGGCGACATCTGGTGACCCTTAGTGAACGAACGTTTGGTGAGGTATTTTTTCCCCTCTGCCTGGGTTGTGTTTATCATGGAGGATTCTTTAGTCTGGAGACTTTGGGAGGATATCTTGGAGCGGAAAGGTGCTCAGATATCCCAAGAGGGACTTCAAAGTCTATCTATATGGGGCGGGCAGCATGGCTTCGTTCCCACTCTGGGATCTATACTAAATCGAGGAGAGTGGTATGCCCTGAGGGACTGTATGCTGGACTCCTTTGATATAGAATGTAATGAAGAACTCGCAAGTGTGTATTTGCAGTGGAAATTATTTGAGAAAGCTGTGTTTAAGTCGAACCCCCCCAGCTCGCAGACTAGTAGCCCCATCACTGCGCGGGGGGGTTCCCCCCCTTTGCGTTCCGGCGCTGGTCTCGGGCAGAGGAGGGGCGGGGCGGGGCCTGCTCCTGGTCTCGGGCAGAGGAGGGGCGGGGCGGGGCCTGCTCCGCTGGTCCCTGCACCACAAGGAGGCCAGAGCGGGGCTCTGCCGGCCCCGCCGGTCCTGTCTGCCCCACGCCGCCGCGGGACGATGCCGGAGGCAAGGCCCTGGCCAGCCTCCCAGCGGGCGCCGCCCCCATGAGCGAGCTGACAGCTTCACCCCGCTCCGGAGTGGGGGGGGCCGTGGACTCCCGCGCCCCTGCGGGACCCCTTATCGGGGATGTTCCAGACACTCCGCCTCCCACGCCGGCCCTATGGGCTGCTGGCAATGCTCGCGGGGCGGGAAGAGGCTCTGAGGCAGCTGGTTCTAATGAGCAGCCAGCAGGGACCGACGCGGCCCCCGCCAGGGAAGGAGGCGCGATCTCCGCCTCTGCTTAGAAGCGATGCAAATTCCCCAACAGTTGTGCCTGCCGCAGAGGCATCTGACCGGTCTCTGGCAGCCGGTGAGGGCTCCAGCTCCGCTGCGGATGTGGCGGGACCAACACCAGCGGCTGGTCCGACCCCACCCCCGCTTCCCGCTGCGAGCGCTACGGCGGCTACAGGAGGCGAGGTGGTTAAGCTCAGCGTGAGCGGGGACATGGCTGGAATGTGGCCAGTCTTTGATAAGAGCGAAAGTTCCCGCGTTGTTGGCTCTTCGACAACAGCTTGGATGTTCCCCCTTGTCAGGTGACCGTAAGGCCGAGAGACCGCAGCCAGTCCTGGGACAAAGTAAAGGCTAAGGTTGAAGGATTGAGTGCTGGTGCAGGACCTGCACTGCCTGCATCTGACCCTGTGGGGTCTACAGGGCAGGATAAGGCAGGTGCTACTGCTTCATCTGAGGGTCTTCAGGCCTTTCCTGTCCTTCAGGGTGCTACCAATAACACCTATCAACCCTTGGTTTGGCAGGCTTTGACAGAACTGATGGATGCGGATTTTTCGGGACAGATTCACGCAATGGTCTCCACACCCACCCCCCCTCTGACTATTCCAAAAGGCACACAAATTGCTCAACTTGTTCCTTTTAAGTCTTCTGTTCGCAGAACCGAGGACAGATCGCGAGGAGACGGTGGCTTCGGCTCTACAGGGCCACCCCAGGTGTGCTGGACTGCTGTCCTGACCAAAGAACGTCCTGAGACGCTGTGTACCGTGTCCATGGTTGGTGCCACGCCATTGGAGGTTGAGCTTCGTGGCCTCCTAGATACAGGGGCTGACATAAGCATTCTCTCCCTGGATGCTTGGCCCCTGCAGTGGCCTTTGACCCTGGCAAAGACACCGATCGCGGGCTTAGGAGGAACGAAGCAACGCTACGTGAGCCAGAATCCTGTGGCCATCACGAACCCAGAGGGACAGACAGCCATAACTTGGCCTCGTGTTACTGAGATTCCTCAGAACCTTTGGGGGAGGGATGTTTTGGCCTCGTGGGGGGTGCGATTGGGAATGGATTTTTGATTGGGGCCACTGTGATGAAGGGCGCAGAGTGTCCCACGCCTCCTTTACGGTGGCTGGTGGACAGACCCATCTGGGAGAACCAGTGGCCCCTCCCTCATGACAAGCTAGTCGCCCTTCGTGAACTCGTACAGGAGCAGTTGGATCAGGGGCATTTGGAACCATCTACCAGTCCCTGGAACACTCCTGTCTTTTGTATCAAAAAGAAGTCTGGGAAAGACTCAGACCTCTGAAACATTAATGCTGTGATGGAAGGCATGGGAATGTTGTAGGCTGGCATGCCATCACCTACCATGCTTCCTGCAGACTGGCCAGTCCTCATTGTGGATCTGAGGGATTGTTTTTTTACGATCCCTCTGCATCCCGATGACAGACCAAAATTTGCCTTCATGGTACCAACAATAAACAATGCAGAGCCCACACAGTGGTATCAATGGAGAGTTCTGCCTCAAGGAATGCGGAATGTTGTGCCAAGTATGTAGCCCGTGCCCGTGCCTTGTCTGGAGTTCACAAGCAGTTTCCTGATGCTCACGTCTATCATTATATGGACGACATTTTGGTGGCTGCGCCCACCCAACATGAGCTGCTGAGGATACAGCCTCAGTTGTTGAATGCTCTGCATTCACATGGACTGCAGGTGTCTCCAGAAAAGGTACAACAACAACCTCCCTGGAAATATTTGGGGGTCAAAATTCTGGAACGGACAATCCGTCACCAGGAGGTGCAATTTGTGCAATCGGTGAAGATACTGAGTGATGCTCAGAAGCTGGTAGGTGTTATCACTTGGTTATGTCCTTACTTGGGACTGACCACAGCACAACTGTCACCCTTGTTTGAATTGTTGAAAGGGGACACTGATTTAAAGTCACCTCGTGAATTGACCCCTGAGGCACGAAAAGTGCTGGAGGAGGTTCAGCAAGCTGTTTCGGCTTGCCAGGTGTACCTCATTGAACCTTCCATTGATGTCACTGTGTTCATTACCACTCCTGATTTACATCCTACAGGTATCATCGGCCAATGGAATGATGATTGGACTGATCCTCTGCACATCTTGGAATGGGTCTTCCTGCCTCATCAGCCGCATAAGACGGCGACGGCGCTGTTTGAATTGATTGCGCGCTTGATAATCAAGTGCCGGCAACGCTGTTTGCAATTGATGGGTGCAGATCCCTCAAAAATCATACTCCGGGTTCAGAGGGAGGAATTTGATTGGAGCTATGCGAACAATGTTTCGCTGCAAAGTGCTCTCAAGGGTTTTTCAGGGCAGATTACTTATCATCTGCCTAGCCACAACCTATTGCAAGTGGCCAAAAATACTCAATTTTCTCTATGACCCAAAAATAGCCAAGAGCCAGTGCAAGGTCCCACCGTCTTCACT
>JANEHK010000884.1:1001-13695 GCA_025960845.1 Tachycineta bicolor | reverse complement strand
CCTTTTTTTTTTTTTTTTTTTTTTTTTTTTTAATTTGAGTGTGAATTTTGGGTTCAGGGGAATATTCAGGAGGATTTAGGTGTTCTGGGACCACCCAAGGCGAGGGACATGGCCATGATCTCGTAGTTGTTGCAGCAGAACGTGTCCACCTGAGCCCGTCTGTTCTCCGGGCATTCCGGTTGTCTGTCCCAGTCCCAGGCCTGGGTGTCCCCCCCTAAGTGCCCAAATCTCTTCTGAAGTGCCCGAGCTGTTCCTGGCTGTGGATGTTCCTGCCCACCAACCTCTCCTGCTCAGTGCCATGGGGGGCTGGGAGGGGTTTTAGGGACTCTTGGAGGGACTGAGAGAGGCTTTTTGGCTCTTGAGAGAATTTGTGGTTCTGAGAGGGGACTTGCAGGCCTTCTGGGGTGGTTGTTGACAGTGTTTTGGTGTCCTGGCAGGGCTGTGTGTCTTGGAGATTATTTGGATGGGTCTTGGAGGAGATGGGAAAGACGATTTTGTGGGGTTTGGGAGCATTTATGTTTTCAGGAGTGGTTGGGGGTGTCCTGGGCAGGAACTGTGGGTTGATTTAAGGGGTCTGTGAGTGGCTGTGGGGCTGGGAAAGCATTCTGGGGCAGTTGTGACTCCACCACACCCCCAGAGCTCGCTCCAGACCCTGCCCCAAAGATGCTGCTGTGGTTTGGGGGCTCCGTGTTGGGGTTCATCCTCCTGGTGCTGCAGGAGAAGGTGAGGGGGGGTCCCCAGGGGCCGTGTGTGTCCCCCCAGAGCGTGTGTGACCCCCCCATCCCAGTGTCTCCCCCTTTTCCCTCCCCACAGGGCTCCTGCCCCAGCTCCTGCTGCCCCCGGGAGGGAATTTGGGGAGGGGGCAGAGGGGGTGCGCAGCCCCCGCCGGGGGATGACCCCGCCCCAGCCCCTTTGTTTAGCACCCAGCTGGGCTTGGGGCCGCAGGAGGAAGAGGCTGAGGGGAAGCAGATCCTGCAGGTGGGACAGGGCTTGGGCTCAGGGCAAGGTCCTGCCCTGCACACCTGGCTCAGGTGTGACCCTGCCCCGGGAAGGGAGCGGGACATTCCCATCCCCACGGATCAGGGCTGGGAGCAGCACCTGGAGCACGGCCATGGAAATACTGGGAGTGACTGGGACCACACTGAGGGCTACTGGGAGCAATTGAGAGTGATGGGAGTGTGCTGAAGGCAGCTGGGTGCACTGGGAAGGAATGGGATCATACTGGGGCAACTGGGGTGACTGGGAATGAGCTTGCTGGGGGCAGCTGGGATATACTGGGAGTGTTTGGGTTGATACTGGAGGGGACAGCACTGGGAACAACTGGGACCGTATTGAGGGCAACTGGGAGCAACTGAGTCTATAGTGGGGGCCACTGAGATCATCATGGCAGTGAGTGCTGTTCTCCCGCCCCACACCCCGAGGCCAAGGCAGCCTCTGTGGCCAGCAGCAGCCCAGACACAGAGCATGCAGCCACGTGCACATCCAGCTGCTCCTCAAGGTGCCAAGCAGAACACACAGACGCACCCGGCACAAGAGGAGCCACATTCAGCTGCTGCTGAGTTGCCACAGCGGGGCTGCCCCTGTGCTCCTGCAGGCCGGCACAGCTCCCTCCTTCCTGGCACAAAATGCCCTCGGACAGCTTCCCTGGAGCCCTCAGGGGCTGCTACCTGGGATCTCAGCTCATTTTTGAAGGCTGGAAAAGATCCCAGGAGATGCCTGGTAGGCATCTCTCAAAGATCCTGGAAGATGCAGATTGACTGCAAAAGCACAATTAAATCAAACTTCCCTGGAGGAATCTGGGGCTGCTTCCTGGGATCTCAGCTTCTTGAAGTAGGCAATGAAGACTCTGAGACACCTGGGAGGAGTCTCGGGTGGATTCCAGACCAAAAATGTAACTCCAAAGAGAAAAGACTTTGGAAACCTTCCCTGGAAGATTGTGGGCCTGTGCTTCTCAACTCAGGTCCCAAAAGGAGAGGTCAAAAAACTTCAGTGGAATTCTGGGAGGAATCTCAGTGAATCCAGGAGGATAAAGTTTCCTGCAAGAGGCTAAAAATCATCTGAGGCAGCTCATGGACAGGGACATCTTCAAGCAGAGCAAGCTGCTCAAAGCCCCATCCAACGTGGCTCTGGATGTTTGCAAGGATGAGGCATCCAGCCCCTCCCTGGGCAGCCTGTTCCTTGCTCTCACCAGCCCTGGTGTAAAAATGTCTGCCTGATGGTGGGATCCCCTGGATGACAGTGTGAGGAGCAGCAGGCCAGCAGAGCTCCTGGAGGGAAGAGACTCATTTCATGGCACTGTTGGCCTGGGCAGAATTATCACAGCTCAGCAAGGGCTGCAGGTGGGGCAAGGGAAGCCAAAGCCAGGCCAGTGGTGAAAGAGGAAACAGGGCTGGGCTGAGTGCTTGAGAGAGGAGGAGGAGGAGGAGGAGGAGGAGGAGGAAAGAGGACTCCCCATCCTTGCCTGCCCAGAGGGTCCTTCTGAAAAATGATTTTAAAGAATTAAGATTTTAGGTAAGGGTTAGAAGAAATTTATATTGATCAAGATGTAAGTTAGATTAGGAAATGGTAGGTTAATGATTATTAGATGCCCAAGCTAGAGCTAACTGTTATATTATGAGCTTGTTTATAGAAAAAGTGGAGTAAGGGAACCGTCATAAGAACAGAAACCACTTACTGAAACCAGTAAGAACAATGGCCAGCACCTGGACTTGGTATCAATCAATCACGAAGCAGGGGACCTTGGATCATGCCAGAGGGTCACAGTAACCTGATGAAGTCTCTCCTGACTTCATCCTTTGAGACCACTCACCCAATTCGAGACCACCGACCCAATTCAAGAGAAGAACTGCGCACGTGTAAAGGACTGATAGCCTCATTTTAATACAGAGCGGGGATGGGAGGTGCTGGGGTTATGCATATGTATTGTATGTAAGATCTTGGAAAATAAATAGAGAGCAAAGAGCCTTGTTCGGGGCGGCCACGCCTTTCGGAGATGACTCCCGTGACGCCCGCTGGTGAATAAACATACCACTTTCTAATTTTAACTAGTTAGAGGGTCTTTGTCTGTGACTGTATCGGTTTTCAATGACTCAGGATTCCCAGTGTCAGGAGTGGCTCTTCAGTCCTTGGCTATGAAAGGGTTAAAATCACTGTGCCTGGGCATACTTAAGAATAAAATACACTTAGAAGCTAGCAAATGTTAACCATAAGCTTAGGACACAAGATGAAGTTTGTCATGAAATAGGGAAGAAAACTTGCAGAAATTAAGGACAGAGCTTGCTAAAGCCAGTGAAGAAGTCACTGAAATGGCAAACAAGAGACTGTGCATGCCTAGAGGAGAAAGGTGAAAAGGGCACGGTGATGAAGACATCCAACTTTGTCAGGGGACCACCAAGGAGGATGCGGAGCCTTCCTCAGTGCCACCACCAGGGTGCTGTGCCTGCGCCTCACCTACGCGAATGATAGTAATGAGTTCTAAGATACAGTTTACATAACTGTTACCCTGGTTTTTCTGAGTTTTTATTTTTTTTTTATTTAGCCTTTTGGATTTCATAATGGAGTCAGATCTTTTAGTTACTGTACAATATTAGAGCTCCAAAAAGCCAATCTTCTGCTAGACCCAGAAATGTATAAAAAGTAAAGAATAAACAAAGAGGCTCTCCTCCTCCTCTCTCCTCTCTCTCAGCAGTGAGCTGGGATTGGAAGGACCTCTGCTTTGCGAAAATATCTTGTTTGCGTGTGACTGCTTTGTGTGTCTCGGTGACACATAACACCACCTTTTCTAAGGAAAACTACAACTATGCATAAAGTGTAACCATATATTGTCATCTGCTGTGTGCCTGTGTGCATTGTTGGGGGGAGATATCCCTGCACACCCGGCATGCTGAATAAAGAAAATCCCTGCTTCTTGGACTTTGTCCCAGAGGTGTCTCTTGTTCTGGTTTGGGATGATTCATTTCCATGGGGTTCTGTCAAGTCCCAGTGGAACCTTGGTGCCATATTGTTCCATAGCCTCACAATGCTCTCCCGGCTTCCATGGGGTCCCTCTGTGACTCACTGCAGCCTTGGTTCCATCAGGGTCTCTTGGGTTCCATGGTGCACAAGCCTTTTCCACATCTGAGCCTTGCTTCCACGAGTTCCATCAACTGACAGCGGCCGTCTGCATTCCATGAGGCCCAGCTGGATCACAGCAGAGCCTTGCTTTCATCAGGCACCGATACCTGTTCTGCCAACTGATGGGGGAGATTTAAAGAACACAGAAACCCATGGAAATAATAGTCTTATTCTACTGTGAGTATTAAGGCAACACAAAAGTAAAATTATACATTCAGTAAAACTATGTGCTTGGCTTTAGCAACAAGCAAAAAAACCACAAGGTAATGCCCCTAATCATTAGTGTAGGAGAGAAAGGACAGGGATTGAGAAAGATCCATCACCAATTGCCTAAATACTCCACCGTTATCCAGAGTCTGCAGTCACTGGGAAGCCCCGTTTCACAGCAAGGACCTGGAGAACCCTCCTAAGCAATTGGGAAAATCCTACATGGTGAATCCACCTGTAGATGAGGCATCTGAATTTGCTCTGGAAGTGGTCCAGCTTTTATAGGCCCAAATCAGCAACTCAAAATGACTTGATTGTATTTTTAGCACATAAACTCCTATATCTCATGGCACTTTTCCTGATGAGGAGGAGCCAGAACTGTGCCAGATCCCAGTCATCAGCTTAGAGGGTTTCCCCTAAAATATCCTACAAGCCTCTCTTCATGTCAGATATATTTCTTGCAGATAACATGAGATTATGTGAAAGTTTCTAAAGCTGCCAGTTTGCTGTTAAACAGCTGGCATAAGCACCTCAGTCATCTATTTTTAGCTAGATAAAACTGATGGTGTTAGTCACATAATGCCCAGGGCTCGTCTCGTAAGTCAGCTCTGGCTGAGGCTGGCCACTCAGGCCTAAGCACATCAGAAGCTGAAGTGACCACGACTGGGAATGGCAAAAACACCCACTGGGACTGGCCCAGAGGCCCCAGGACTCCCTGGCATGGATCACCTTAGGAGACAGTATTTCAGGGAGCCCAAAGCACTCTTGGGAGAGCTGCTGTGGAGACAGAGGGAATTGCACAGCTGAATCCCTTGCCTGGGCTCCCAGAGGACCCTTCTGCTGTGGGGCTGCTGAGGCTGGAGGAACAGCAGGTACCCATGGCCACCCCAAAACAGGGCCCCGTTGGCAACAGGGCACCGACCGGGACTGCAGGACCCCATCCCTGGGATGAGTCAGGAACTGGAGAGCTGGGAGTGCTCAGCCAGAGCCTCTGAGCCTTCAGCAGCCCCACATGGGCAGAGCGTGAGCCCAGTGGGGAGTGGCCACTGACAGGACTGTGGGGCCTGAACCAAGTCCCAGCCCCACTGAGAGCAGCTGTGCCGGACACCCTGGAACTCCAGGACCAGCTGGAGTCCGAGGCAGCCAAGTGGTGCCACCATCAACATTCCTTTCTTCCCCCTCAGAAAGGACATTGGGAAGCTGAGGATGTGGGAATGAAAGGAGTAGGGATGGTGGAAGCTGTGGAACAGCATTAACACGAGGAATCCAAACCCTTCTGAGAAAGGAGGGCATAGATCCCTGTTGTCCAGCATCCTGCCTGAGAAACCCATTGCCAGAATTACCAACATAAAACCATCCTCCAATTCTCTGGATTGTGCTGCTCATGACCCACAAAAACCTTCCCACCAGACTGAACCTCTGAAGTGGAATTGATGGAGGAAGCCTGAACCCTGAGCCATGCCAGGCTCAGTGCCCAGGAGCATCCCCTGGCACTGTGTAACACTGGCTCTGCAGGAACTGGGGATGCAAACAGGACAAACTTGAGCATCTCCCACCATCAGATACCTCAGAGGTTGCACAGCAGCACAGCCATGACTCTCACAAACTGGATTTAGGAATTGCACCCCTAATGCAGCCATTAGATCCAGATCTACCCACATCCCTTTGGCACTCCTGCTTTTGGTGTCTCTCTGCCTCTTCTCCCTGCCCAAAGGAGGCTCCTCTCTCCCCTCTCCCTGCCCTGAAAAGACAGTCACACAAATAAAGATGTGGGATTGCCGGGTGCTGAGGGGTTGTAGAAGGAGCCTTCTCCAGGTCTGGCCTGTTTCCAAAACCCACACTTGCTCCTGCAGCAAGGAACCTCCTTGTTTACCCTCTCCAAGGGTGTCAAGCTCAGGAAGGGATTCCTGATACCCTATCCAGCTGGGAGAGCTCCTGTGTCTCCAGATCAGGGGGCAAAACCAATCACAGGAACCCTGGGGGGACTGGCATTGTGACATGGGGACATCTGCGTTTATTTCCCCGTGTCAAACAAAAAATGTGCAATGATGCCAGAGCTTGTTTTGATCTATATCAAACTTTGACAAATGTCTCTCCTCCTGACAGCAAGTCCTCTGCAGCTGCTCTGGGAGATCTCCTGGGCCGAGTCCAGGAAGAGGAGATTTCACTGGTGCTGAGATGCTCAAGGGGGCCCATTTCAATGGTCTGCTCAGGTCCAAGGACATTGTGTTTCCCCAAGGAGCAATGTTCCTTTCTGGCACTCACTGCCCCATGAGGGACATTATTCAATTGCTGCTGCTGTTGGGTGAGTTACAGCCACAGGGAGAGGGAGGAGGAGATGATCCCACCCATGGCTGCTGATGGGTTCAGACATTTGGTGAGATAAAGCTGAGACAGAGCTTCAGCATCTCTCCCAAAATCACAGAATCACAGAATAGCATGGCTCAGAAGAGACCTTAAAGTTCATCTTGTATCATCCCCTGCCATGGGCAGGGACATTTTCCACTATCCCAGGATGCTCCAAGTCCTGTCCAACCTGGCCTTGGACACTTCCAGATATCCAGGGGCAGCCACAGCTTCTCTGGACAAGCTCTGATCTCTTCCCAGGTGAGCAGGGACAGGACCTGAAGGAATAGATTGAGCCGGGCCAGGGCATGGCTGGGCTGGAGATCAGGAAGAGCTTCTTTCCCCAGAGGGGCTGGGGACACTCACCAGGCTCCCCAGGGAATGTTCACAGCTCTGAGGCTGCCGCAGCTCCAGGAGCCTTTGGACACCGCTCCCGGGAATGCCCAGGCTGCCACTGTTGGGCTGTCTGTGCAGGGCCAGGGCCTGCACTCCATGATCCCACTGCCTCCCTCCCAGCTCAGCCCCTTCTGCAGTTCTCTCCCTTGGGCTCAGCCTTGGTGTCTCCTCCAGGCGCTGGCAGAGCTCTTGGGGCCGGGGCAGGAGCGGCACAGCCCCAGCGTTCCCCTCTCTGTGACACCACGGTGGTGACAGCTCCAACGTTCCCTGCCTGGAGACGCTCCAAGGGAAGCGTCCAGAGCCACAGCCAGACAGCAAAACTGAGCGGGCACTGAGCACCCCCGGCCTGGGCTGATGTGCATTGCTGTGCACACAGCTCGGGGAAGGTCCCCTGGCCACCTCCACAGTGCCACAGGCAAGTGTCAGATGGAGTTACAGAGCTCTGCCCAGAGCTGACAGGGAAAGTTAAAAAAATATCAAACAATAACAAGACCAAACCAAACCAAAAAATACCAAACCAAACCCCCACCAAGAAAAAGACTACTCCGGCCTCAGCAGAGCTGCTGCCTCCTTCACTGCTTTCAGCTGCACTCACACACAGCACTGAGACTGCAAGCAATGACCATCCCTCAGGCACATCTGCTGCAAAAGCAGCTTGAGGACAGCCCTGGAGCAGGACTCCTCTCATGCCAGTGAAAAAGGCCCCTTGGCAGGCAGCTCTAGGGCGCTTGCAAAGAACAAGGTCCAGAGCTTCAGGCCACTGGGGAGAAAAGGGCTCTCAATTGCCCGCCCCTGGCACATCAAGCCTGCTCCCAGGCTGCTTTCCACACAGCATTCCTCTGGAGCACTGTGGAAGGCTGAGAGGCAGCTCTGCCTCCTCCATGTTCTGTGCCCTAAAGTTTGTTGCGGACCCTTCCATCACCAAATCTCAAAAATACCAGAAAAAGACTCTTTAACACTAATTTGCTATATAAGAGGGTATAATGTATTGAGGAGGTCTAGTGAGGGTTAACTCCTAACCTTAGATGGACATGTAATTCTACCAGGGTGTTGCTTATATACAGTCACTAAAGGTGTACTTCAATGTAGCCATTTCCATAAAACCAATGTCAAATTCCCAGATTCAGTCCTTGTTTTTTCCATCACTGCACTCTTGAGCCAGATGTCTTCTTGTCTTTCAACCATCCTTGCTGAGAAAGCAGGCACTGTATGACTTGTTCCTGGGCTAAAAGTCCCAAGGCAGGGGAAAAATGGAATGAACCCTTTGGGTATCAAGCCCAAGGCTCTGTGTGCCCAGGCAGAGGCAGGCAGGACACAGAGCTGTCAGCAAAGGAAGGGGCCAGCGAGGTGGGGCAGCCAGGGGATGACGACAGCCTGCAGGGACAGAGGCACAGGGCATGGACACCGTAGGACAGCCTGGGCTGGAGACGGCACAGGGATGGGCAGCAGCTGAAAAGCCCTGACACAGCCAACCCCTGCAGCACTTTGGCCATGGCTGCTGGCCCTGGCACTGAGCCATGAGCAGGAGACAAGTGACCCTGGCAGGCCTGGGGCCTCATTGCCTCCTTGTCTCTGCTCAGCAGCCTGGCAGGGGCCGCCCCATGGTGCTGCCCTTGGCATTGCACATCCCCACATCCCAGTGCCCTGGGAAGAGCCCTGAGCAAGGAGGGAGGGACAGGATCTGCCTCCCAGGGGCTGGGGCTCAGGCCTTGGCCCTTTGCAATCCTAAAACACATCCAGGTTTGCTCATCATCAGAGACACCTTTGCCTTTTTTGTCCCCACCTGTCATCACTGCCTGCAGTGTTCTGCTCTGATGGGAAAGCGTGGACATTTTCTCTGTCATGCCACTCAATGAGACCTATTAAAACTTGAAGAAACTTGAGTGTTTCATTCTCATTTTGAGTTATTGAAAAGTTTTTTTAAGACACTCTCAGGAACCGAGACTGATGTAAACAACACCAAAGCCCTGAGAGGGTCATTAAAGTCCTGATGCTGTGTCTGTGCTGCTGAGCTGGGCCAAAATCCTGGCACAGAGGCAGCTCCTCTCTGTGGAGAAGAAGAGCTTCAAAAAGACATTTCTCCTGAGGAGCAGCTCCTCTCCCAGCCCAGCAGGGCTGAGGGCACTGCCTGCAGGTACCTAACAGGAGTGAAACAGAGGCTTAAAGAAGCTGGAAGGACAATTCTGAGATTATTCATGGAGAAATCTTTACCGCCTTTAAAAATTCTGAGTCCATTCATGGAGAAATCATCATAACTTCTGACACGGTCAATCCCCGGCTGCAGGGATCTCCTAAAGCTGACCCCTGACAGGACTGACATGACTGTAAGGATGGCTCTGCTGCCCTTTCTGCTTTGGGGGAGGATGTGCTCCAGAGTGGGGCTGCCCTGGGCTCCATCAGAGGGACAGGGCAGGATGGCTCCTGCTGCCAGGGACGGCTGCAGGGGCTGAAGCTGGGGCTGCAGCCAGAGGTGCCCAGGGCTGTCCTGCAGAGCAGCTCCTGCAGCCCTGAGGGCTCTTGGTCAGGCCAGGGCATCTGCCACCTGCCAGGGGCAGCTCTCAGCCTGCCTGGGAGCTCACATGTTCTCTGGGGAGAAGTGGGAGGTGGAAGGACTGACTCCTGCCAGGGCAGGTCCTTCTGCTGTGGAGATGATGCTGCATGGCCAGGGCTGCTCTCAGCTTTTTCATAAAGGAAAGGGAAAGGGGCTGTCAGGGTTGTCTGTGTCACTGAGACTCCTGCACTGTCACCCTGGGGATCAGCAGATCTGCCTTACAGCTCCCTCAGAAAGTGCCCCCTCTCCCTCCTCTGCCTACAGAGAGCAGCAGCAGCACCTTGGCTTGCAGCATCTCTCTTTGTCTGAGCTGCCCTTAAGGCCCTGCTGCCAGGGAGCTGCCCCTGGGCAGTGCTCTGTGCTGGGAGGGGTGTGCAGGGCAGAGCTGAGCCCCCCGGGCTGGGCTGGGTACTTGGAGCACTGGCAGGGACAAGGCTTGGATAGAGAGAAACCGCTCCCAGTAGGCACAACTCCAGCCAGCAGTTAATCAAACCAGCCCTTGGAATGTGTCCCTGTCCAGCTGCAGAGGAAAAGAGGCAAAGGTTTAGAGAAATTGACTTTGAAATTGTAGCCTTCAAACTGTCAACTTTTATTTTGCAAGCATTTTTTAGGTGTGTCCATCATGAACTAGAGGGAGCTTTATTGAGCAAGGAGCACCTGTCTGGGGATCAGCAGGTTTGAATGCACTGGGGCACAGGGAGCTCTCCTTTCACTCTGGGCTCCCCACTGTTCAGGCTGAGAGCAGGATGTAAGATGAGGCAGCAACTCAGCTGCAGTACAAACTTCAACTCAATAAAGATTAGCAAAGTACCAGCAGAGGAAAAGAAATTATTTTGAGGGGATTCCAAATACAATATATAGGATTGACTCAAGGAAATGTGTCCCATCTTGTCAATGTCTTCTTTCAAAAGTCCACAATGCCCAGAGTGGTGAAATGTGCAACAGCAGCTCCATCAGCCACTTCCTCCTGCTGCCATTGGCAGACAGGCGGCAGCTGCAGCTCCTGCACTTCTGCCTCTTCCTGGGCATCTCCCTGGCTGCCCTCCTGGCCAACGGCCTCATCATCAGCGCCGTAGCCTGCGGCCACCTCCTGCACACGCCCATGTTCTTCTTCCTGCTCAACCTGGCCCTCACTGACCTGGGCTCCATCCTCACCACTGTGCCCAAAGCCATGCACAATTCCCTCTGGGACACCAGGACCATCTCCTATGAAGGATGTGCTGCACAGCTATTTATGCTTGTCTTCTTCCTTGCATCAGAGCTTGTCCTCCTGACCATCATGAGCTATGACCGCTATGTGTCCATCTGCAAACCCCTGCACTACGGGACCCTCCTGGGCAGCAGAGCTTGTGCCCACATGGCAGCAGCTGCCTGGGCCAGTGGCTTCCTCACTGCTCTGCTACACACAGCCAATACATTTTCCCTGCCCCTGTGTAAGGGCAGTGCCCTGGGCCAGTTCTTCTGTGAAATCCCACACATCCTCAAGCTCTCCTGCTCACACTCCAAACTCAGGGAACTTGGGATTGTTACGGTTGGTGTCTGTTTATCTTTTGGCTGGTTTGTGTTCATTGTTTTCTCATATGTGCAGATCTTGAGGGCCGTGTTCAGGATCCCCTCTGAGCAGGGACGGCACAAAGCCTTTTCCACCTGCCTCCCTCACCTGGCTGTGGTCTCCCTGTTCCTCAGCACTGCCATGTTTGCACACCTGAAGCCCCCCTCCATCTCCTCCCCATCCCTGGATCTGGCCCTGTCAGTTCTCTACTCGGTGGTGCCTCCAGCCCTGAACCCCCTCATCTACAGCCTGAGGAACCAGGAGCTAAAGGCTGCAGTGTGGACACTGATCACTGGACAATTTCAGAAAAACTAAACTGCTGGACAATTTCTGCAAATCACTTGTAGTAAAAGTCACTTGTTCGTTGAGTGGTCAGGGTTTTGTCATTGTATTAATTTTTAGTGATGCTCACAAAGCAAAGACATGATTTGTGCCCTTTCTGGTATTGTTCTCTCCCTAATTTCTGTGGCCCCAACCCGTACCAATAAGGAGCTGTGCTCTCAGTAGGTATAAATGAACTATAAAGGATCTCCCAGCCAAGTTTTCTGCAGAGATCCCCCTTTTGTTCCCCTCTCTGGAGCTGCAGCAGCAATGTCTGTGTGCAGAGCTGGGGCAGATCAGTGCTGGCACAGCAGCTGTGCCCAGGAGCAGCAGCACTTGGTGTTGCCAGTGCTGCTCCTGTGGCCCTGCCCCGCTGCCCTCCTGGCCCTGGTGTTGCTGTAGGGCCTGAGTGCTCTCGGGGCCGGGCACAGTGCTGGGGGTGGCAGTGCCGGGGCTGCAGCAGGGACAGGCCATGGGCACTGCTGGGGCAGCGCTGACGCCTCAGGGCAGGGCCTGGGGGCTCCAGGCTCCTTGCCCAGGCTCTCTCCAGAACACGCCCAGGCCAATGCTCAGCAGAGAAAAGCCCCGTGAGCAGCCCCAGGGTGGCCATGGGCAGGCTGGGGGCAAACAGCATCACACCATGAGAACGTCCCTTTGGGAGCAGGATCATCCTCAAGTGCTTCAGGAATTGTCTGCAGGCTCCTGCAGAGCCTCGTGCTGCTCCCTTGCCAGAGGCACCACAGGCCAGGGGGGCACATCTGGGCTGCTGTGTCTGGCTCTGGGGCTCCCTGTTCTGGGCAGTGAGGAGGGTCTGCAGAGGCTCTGCAGGACTGACAGGATGGGCTTTGGGGCTGTGAGGAGAAGCTGAGGGACCTGGGCTGCTGGACCTTCTGGAGAGGAGGCCCAGGGCTCATCCTGCAACTGCTGCAAGGGTGGTTTCAGAGAATCACAGAATCAGCCAGGCTGGAAAAAACATTGGACATGGTCAAATCCAACCTGTGCCTTGACTTGGCTTGTCTCCCCTGAGCCTCCTCTTCTCCAGGATAAACTTCCCCTGCTCCCTTTAGCCGTTCCTCACAGGACTTGTGTTCCTGATCCCTCACCAGCCTTGTTGCCCTTCTCTGGCGCACTCCAGTCCCTCCATGTCTTTCTTAAATAGATGGGCCCAGAACTAGACACAGCACTTGAGGTGCTGCCTAGCCAGTCCC
>JANEHK010000883.1:4755-16896 GCA_025960845.1 Tachycineta bicolor | reverse complement strand
TCTCAGGGGTGAGGCAAGGCGCGAGGGTACATAGGAGGTGAGGTCATTAGGACTCACCTCCAAGGGGTCAGAAGAGAGTCTGAGCCCCTGGTGTGAGTAAAGTGTGAGCATCCAAGAAAGTGAAGAAAGTTGTGGAAAGTGAGTAGAAAGAGAGAATTTGTTCCCTAAATGAAAGCAGAAGTGTAGGAAAGAGTAGAAAAGCATAAAGTTTAGGAGTTTTATGCTGAAGTGTTCAAGAATTGAGTCGAGGGATTTGAAGTAGAGTGAGAAAAGCTGAAGAAATTATTTGCTTAAAAACCTGTGTTTCCCGTCAGTGGAAGGCACCTTTGAAAATTTTAATTTTCAGTCTAAAGAAAATGGGACAATGTACTTGTAGGAAGAAATCCCAAAAGGAAAATTACAAAGGGAAGAATATTCCACGTGGTAGTCCTTAGAACAACTTTTAGCTAAATGGGATTCTTTAGAAACCATGAAAGGACTAGATCAAGTTAAAATGGTGTTTTATTGCACAGAAGTCTGGCCAAAATTAAAATTACCAGGAGAGTGGCCATGGTTTGGAACACATGATGAGTGGATGTGCTATCAGTTAAATCAGTACCTAAAAACTCAGGAAGATCCAGACGTAAACCAGTTAGCCTATGCTGCTTGTTGGCAAAAGAGAGTCACGAGTAGAGAGAATATAAAAGTCTGGAAATTAAAAGGGAAAAAGTGTGAAAGAAAGGAAGAGAAAGAAGAAAGAAAAGAAATTAATACAAGATAGAACCCTCTAGACCATTTACCCCCTCCAATTTACCCAGAAGTGCCCCAAGTCCCTCCAAATCCTGTCCCAGTTCTCCTACTAACTTCCCCGAGTCAAACTCCAACTCCTTCAGAACCCTCTCCTCCTCTTCCCCCAGTGGTTCCATCATCACTCCTCCTTAACACCTCTCCTCCCCAGTCCTTAGTACCTTCTCCCTCTACTCTCCCAACAGCCCCTTTGCCACCTCCTTTCAATACCGTCCTTCCTCAGTTGTTATTAGCCTCCTCCCTCCATCCCTTACCAACCCCAATTAAACCTTCCTCGAGCCCAAATCAAAGTCATGATTCTTTAGCCCCAGTTATAACCCCTTCAGTTTCCCAAAACACAACCTCTTCCCTAGTCCCCCTTCCTCCCACAGTACCATCCTCTGCTTCTCCCCCTACAGATTTTACTACCTCCCCCTCACTTACAGTAATTCCCCTGCCAGCCCCTAATTGGGAGTTAACCAAAACCCCTACAGACTCCCGTGAGTCATCCCATTCTCCTGGAAACCCCCAGGAATCCCTGACCCAGACAGTTATTACCAGTTAATAATGCGAGTGAGGTTCCCTATTGTAACACCAGGTCAAAAGCCTTAAAGCCAGAAAGCCTTTTTCCCCTCAGGGAAGTGCCTATGGGAGGAGTGATTGGAGGAGTGGGATTTGTAAATGCCCCATTTACAGCCTCTGAGGTAAGAGGATTTAAGAAAGAGCTAGGAAATTTAGTTGAAGATCCCATAGGTATTGCCACACAGGTAGACCAATTCCTTGGCCCCAATGTTTATACCTGGGGAGAGTTAAATTCTATATTAAACATCTTGTTCTCCCCTGAGGAAATACAAATGATCAGAACAGCAAGTATCAGAATCCAGGAAAGGGAAAATAGTTTGGGGCCACCTGGAGATTACCCAGGGTGAGACCCAAATTGAGAAGGGAGACGGAGAAAGAAGTTAAAGATAGAAGTATAGAACTTCAAAACTTTTTTGGAGAAATGGGGTTAAAAGTATCTCAAAGTAAACTACAGTTTGTGGAAACTGAGGTCACTTATTAAGGACACGTAATTGGAAAAGGGAGTAAAAGGTTAAGCCCTGCAGGAATTTCAGGAATAGTATCTATATCACCTCCAAAACCTAAGAGAGACATAGAAACTTCTAGGCCTGTTTGGATACTGCAAGCATTGGATAGATAAGTACACTCAAGGGGTCAAATTTCTTTATGATAAATTAATAGACCAGGAACCAATGAATTGAGAGGCAGCTACAAGATCTAAAAGAGAAATTATCCTCAGCACCAGTTTTATGCTTACCAGATCTTAAAAAGGAGTTTGATTTGTTTGTAAACACCGAGGAAGGGAGAGTATATGGAGTTTTAACCCAAGAATGGGAAGGATACCGAAAACCTGTAGCATTTCGATAAAACTACTAGATCCAATGGCCAGGGGATGGCCAGCTTGCCTCCAAGCAGTTGAAGATGCAGCTATTTTGATAGAAGAGGCTGAAAAGTTAACATTACAGGGAAAGATAAAGATACATACTCCACATGGTTTGAAAACCATTTTACGCCAAAGAGCTCAAAAGGGGCTCACAGATTCTAGAATTCTAAAATATGAAATTATACTAATAAATACAGATAAGCTAGAACTTACAACATCAAAAAGCTTAAATCCAGCCCAGTTTCTCTCTGGCGAGGCCACCGAAGAGATAGAACACCATTGCCTAGAACTCATTGATATGCAGACAAAAGTGAGAGAAGATTTAGAAGACACACCCCTTCCATATGGGAGAGTGTTGTTCACAGATGGGTCATCCCAAGTGGTGGAAGGGAAAAGAACGTCCGGATACTCTGTGATTGAGGGAGAGAAAATGAAAGTCTTAGAAAAGGGAAAGTTACCAAGTAATTGGTCAGCGCAGTGCTGTGAAATATATGCACTAAAGAGAGGGCTAGACTTACTAAAAGATGACCGAGGGACCATTTACACAGACTCTAGATATGCCTTTGGTATCGTGCACACGTTTGGGAAGATTTGGGAAGGATGGGGATATTTAAATTCAAAAGGGAAAGATTTAATACACACAGAATTAATAAAGTCAGTGTTAAAATCTTTACAAAAACCAGTAGAAATTGCAGAAGTTCACATAAAAGGCATCAAAAGGGAAATATGCCCAATATAAGGGGAAACCAGTTAGCTGATAAAAAAGCCAGAGATGAAGCTTTAGAACCAGGAGAACCAGTAAAAATCCTTAAGTTTGAGTAAATACCAAGAAAAGAAGAAGCAGGGATAGAGCAGGTATTCAGTGAAAAAGAGCAGAAAGAAATAAAAGAATTAGGATTACACCAGGGGGAACACAGAGTGTGGTTAACAGCTGACGGAAATTCTTAAATAAAGCCCTAGCCCGAAAAATACTTACAGAAATACATATTTTAACCCACTGGGGAACACAGGGGTTATGTGACCATCTCCTAAGGGAAAACCTATGTATTGGAGTACATGAATTAGCAAAAGCAGTTACTCAAGGATGTATAATATGTCAGAAAATAAATCAAAAAGTGATGAGGAAGACTCAGCCTGGAGGGAGGGAGTTAGCCTTAAGGCCCTTCCAGAACGTGCAACTTGATTTTACTGAGATGCCCCCTGTTCAAGGTTACAGACACTTGCTAGTGATCATAGATCACCTTACCCATTGGGTAGAGGCATTCCCTACAAAAAGGGAAACAGCAGAAGTAGTAACAAAAATCATATTCGAAGATATCCTCCCTCGGTATGGGCTGATAAATAATATTGATTCAGATAGAGGGCCACATTTCACAGCACAAATTCTACAACAGGTAGCACAAGCCTTAGGGATAAAATGGAGGTTACACACCCCATGGCATCCCCAAAGCTCAGGCAGAGTAGAAAGGATGAACAAAACCATTAAAAAAGTACTGACTAAACTAATAGCAGAAATTCAACTAAATTGTCTTAAATGCTTACCCCTAGCATTATTACGAATCAGAACACAGCCACGAGCAGATCTAGGAGTGTCACCATATGAAATGTTATTTGGGCTTCCCTTTTTGTTATCTCTTTATAATTCTAAAGACTACCTGGAAGGAGAGGAAGTCACTAGAAAATATCTAAAAACCATTGGACAAACCCTAGAAAATCTCAGAAGGAAAGGATATCTTCCTCAAACTTCCCCTTTGGATGCAAAGGGGCATAATATCAATCCTGGAGATTGGGTATTGATCAAAACATGGACTAATACCCCACTGACCCCAAAGTTTGAAGGTCCCTACCAAGTACTGTTAACATCTCACACAGCAGTGCGCACTAAAGAAAAAGGATGGACCCACATCACCAGAGTTAAAGGGCCAGTACCCCCTCCTGGAGAGAACCCGAGTTCAGCACCCTCACCGGATGAAACTGAGTGGACAGTAACACCACACCCGAAAGACTTGAAATTAACCTTTAAAAAGAAATAAGAGATAACAGAGACTGTGAAAACCTTTTGTTTCAGTTGCCTCTTCCATAATCAACGAACTCAAAAAAGGGGGGGGGCACAATAAGGGTTAATTTTTGTCAACCTAAGTCAGTTTTTGTAAGTAGCAATTTAGATATGTTTAAATAATAGATATATTAAAAAAGGGCATAAGTCTTTTTTTTTTGTATTAATTTTACATACAGTTTAAGTTTTATAAGTAAGTTTAAAGTTTCTTTTATATGATAATTTTTAAATTGTAAGTTTTATGAATAGCAATTTAAATAAGTTTAAGTAATAGAAAAAGTATAAGGTTTTATTAAGTTTAAATATTGCTTAGATTTTATAAATAGTGATTTAAATAAGTTTAAGATTTTCATATGGTTTTTTTTTTGAAAAAAAAACAGGGTTAATCTCCTACAGAACATTCTCTAAAGGCAACTAAATTAATAGGGAAGGGAAGTGGAAGCATGTAAGTGGGTTCTTTAGGAGACCTCTCCACTCCAAGAGGCAAGGCCGGGTGGAGCAAGAGATCCAGGAAGGATGGCCCATACCGGACTCTTGGGAGGGATCGTACTGCTGATGTTCATAAAGCACACCTATGAAATAAAAGCCTGTGCTAACTGCTACCATCCAGTGTACGATGGAGAGGATCTCAAATCCTTATTCAGGGTCCATACTAACATGAACCCAAACTGCTTTGACCACTCCCAGTTGAATACTTGCGAAGAGGATGGAAAAGTTTATTGGACCACAAAAAACCACAGCTAGTTATGCACAGTGCCTATTTGGGGAATGTCCTTTAGGAGACACTTGGTTATGCTTTGAAGCAGATCACAAAGGATTGAGAGATATAATAAAAGAAAAAGTGTTGACAACAAAAATTGAAAAAGGCCTAGTCATCCCATCAGGAAAAAACCTGTTCATTGAGTTAGTAGAAAGGATCAGTCGAAAATTATATTTAACAGAGTGCTGGATATGTAGAGGTACACAAATGTCCGAAATGTAGCCCTGGGAGGGAATTAGTTTAAGCCCTCCAGAAATTCTAAACTGGAAACAGACTGAACAGAATACACGAAGTCTAAGAACAAGGGGAAGAGAGAAGTGGGATCTCAAATCTAAAATCATTGGGGAAGAATGTATTATGAGGACGGGAACCAGTTATCAAACCCATGTAGGAAAATTAATATGTAAAAGGTATATAATAGTGATAAACTCAAGTGCTAAATGTGTTCCCAAAGGGCCTAAAAATTACTGGTCAACTGAAAACACAGAAAAATGTATCTATAATGAGAGGTATGAATTATATAAATGTATTGACAAAGCTGTAAATCCTTTTTGGAGAATAAAAGAACTGTCTCGGTTTTTGCAACAGCCTTTTGAAACTAGGGAAGATTACTGGGAAGCTCCAATCACCTGTTCTGGATCTGTGGGGATACTGCTTATACAAAATTGCCTGGGGATTGGTCGGGAAGCTGTACAATAGGGATCATGAAGCCAGCTTTCTTCCTATTACCCAAGAGATTAGGAGCACACCTTGGAGTCCCAGTATATGACAATCTGGGAAAAGTCGAACAAAAGAAAAGAGATACTCTAACAATTGGTGGAGACCAAAAATGGAAAGGAAAAATATGGACCCCAGAAGAAATCATTAAATCCTATGGACCAGCTACATGGGCACAGGACGGGCCCTGGGGGTATCTCACTCCAATCTACATGTTAAATAGGATCATTGGGCTCCAGGCTGTCCTAGAAATGGTATCTAACCGAACAGCTCTCGCATGAGACCACATCAGTGACCAACTAACACAAACAAGAGCTGTAAGATACCAAACACATCTTGCTGTAGACTACCTTTTAGCAGATGAAGGAGGAATCTGTGGTAAATTTAATTCGTCTGAATGTTGTTTAGAAATTGATGATAAAAGCGCAGTAATTAAAAACATCTCAAAAGAAATCAGAAAACTAGCCTATGTGGGAAATCAAGAGTGGACTCCTCTAATGGACAACAAATGGTCGAATCGTTTTTGGTCATTCAAAGGGGATTGGTAGAAGAAAGCTGGGTTTATGATCATTTGCTCAATCACCAGGTTAATGTTCTTACCCTGTCTAATACCATATCTAATTCGAACCATTACCTCCACAGTCCAAGCCAGTATCCAGATCCGTAAAGCAACCAGTCAAAAACAAGCCAAAATGATGGTGATAGAGAGTCAAGAACCCGAACATGAGAATGCCAAAGAAATATATGAGAAGTTCCAAAAATGTAGAAAAATTTATTTTCAACAACAAGAGGTAACAAATTGATGCGAGCTAAAGCTGGATCAAAGAAATAGAGGGGGGAGTTGTTATAAATACATTCTATTCAAATAATCTATATTTTAGTTACTTAATTGTTAAGTAATTCCATAAAGATTGTTAATGCTATTTCTGTATAAAGAATTTGCCTTATTCCTGTTTCAATACTGATTTATCACCTTATTTACTTGTTTGGTAATTAAGAATTCACTTTATTACCTATATCTCTGCTCCCATTCGCCGGATAGTGTCTGAATATGCAAATAAAAAGAACACTGGAATTCTGGGAACAACTCCAGAACAAGAGACTCTGAAAAGCAGAGAACCAAAGTAAAATCCAGGACTGTAGTCGCACTTTAGACTAGTGCAGGGGTACGGGGTCCGCCAAAATAGCTTTATTTAGTTGCCATGACCTGAGAAGGAGTCCCCCATCGCTGGATGACCCCTGAACAGCGATGTGAAATGGACTCCCCGGCAAGGGGAAAAAGCTTGTGAGGGGGGATGTGAGTCCCAGCTTTGCTGTGAAGCGAAGCTGTGTGTACCTCCTCCTTCGCGTTGCCAAGGGAGCAAGCAAGCTCTCCCCCAGAGCCAAGCTTGATAATAAAGAAACATACAAGTTATAACAAGCAAGTCTCTCTCTCTCTTTGTTTTCCAGAATAGAATTACTTAACAATTAAGTAACTAAAACATAGATTATTTCAATAGAATTTATTTATAACATAAAGTGCGACTTCAGTCCTGGAATTGACTTTGGTTCCCTGTTTTTTAGAGTCTCTTGTTCTTGAGTTGTTCCCTGAATTCCAGTGTTGTTTTTATTTGCATATTCAGACACTATCCGGCGAATGGGAGCAGAGATACAGCTAATAAGGTGAATTCTTAATTAACAAACAAGTAAATAATGTGATAAATCCGTATTAAAACAGGAATAAGGCAAATTCTTTATACAGAAATAGCATTAACAATTTTAATGGAATTATGTAACAATTAAGTAACTAAAACATAGATTATTTGAATAGAATTTATAACTACACCATGTCTGTTTCCCAGGTGTCTGTTAATGTCCATTTCAACAGATGCCTGAAGGGGAGGGGGGGAGTCTGCCTGCCCCGCACAGCTCTGGGGCTGGGGCTGGACTGCAGGGGCTGCAGATCGTGCTGGGAGGCAGAGACAAAGCCCCAGACACTGTCTTGTGTGTGGCTGCCTCAGCCCCAGCCACCATTTTGTGTGTGGCTGCCTTAGCCTCAGCCTCCATATTGTGTGTGGCTGGCTCAGCACTCTGGCCACCATCTTGTGTGAGTCTGCGTTAACCACAGCCGCCATTTTGTGTGTGGCTGGCTGCCTCAGCCCCAGCCGCCATCTTGTGTGTAACAGGCTCAGACCTCTGGCTGTCATTTTGTGTGTGGCTGCCCCAGCCCCAGCTGCCATCTTGTGTGTGGCTGGCTCAGCACTCTGGCTGTCCCCTTGAGTGTGGCTGCCTTAGCCCCAGCCGCCATCTTGTGCGTGGCTGCCTTAGTGTGGCTGAAATCTTGTGCATCGACCTAGTCCAACTCTGAAGTGAATGTGTTGCTGTTTTGTCGGCAGTCAGGGTCAGCACCAAGGACACCAACACCAGCAGGCCAGTCTACAGGGAATGGCATGGGTTTGGCTCAAAGCAGCCTGTCCTAACTTGTCACTGTCCTTTATCCATGAACAGGTCCCCATGGCCAGCCACAGCAAATGTCCCAAAACAGCTCCACCAGCCACTTCCTCCTGCTGGCATTGGCAGACACACGGCAGCTGCAGCTCCTGCACTTCTGCTTCTTCCTGAGTATCTCCCTGGCTTCTCTCCTGGGCAACAGCCTCATCATCAGCACCATAGCCTGCACACGCCCATGTTCTTCTTCCTGCTCAACCTGGCCCTCACTGACCTGGGCTCCATCTGCACCACTGTCCCCAAAGCCATGTCCAGTTCCCTCTGGGACACCAGGCACATCTCCTATGCAGGATGTGCTGCTCAAGTTTCCCTCTTCTTTTGTCTCATGTCAGTAGAGTATTTCCTGCTGACCATAATGTGCTTCAACCACTATGTGTCCATCTGTAAACTCCTGCACTACGGGACCCTCCTGGGCAGCAGAGCTTGTGCCCACATGGCAGCAGCTGCCTGGGCCAGTGCCTTTCTCAATGCCGTCATGCACACAGACAATACATTTTCCCTCCCCCTGTCCCAGGGCAATGCCCTGGGCCAGTTCTTCTGTGAAATTCCACACATGCTCAAGCTCTCCGGCTCCAAATCCTATCTCAGGGAACTTGGGCTCATGGCAGTTACTGCCTCTTTGGTATTTGCTTGTTTTGTGTTCATTGTTTTCTCCTAGGTGCAGATGGTTGGGGCTGTGCTGAGGATCCCCTATGAGCAGGGATGGCACAAAGCCTTTTCTACCTGCCTCCCTCACCTGGCCGCACTCTCCCTGGTTCCTCAGCACTGGCAGCATTTGCTTACATGAAGCCCCCCTCCATCTCCTCCCCATCCCTGGATCTGGCCCTGTCAGTTCTGTACTCGGTGGTGCCTCCAGCCTGAACCCCCTCATCTACAGCCTGAGGAACCAGGAGCTCAAGGCTGCAGTGTGGGGACTGATGACTGCATCATTTCAGGAAGATTAAACTGCTGGCCAATTTCTGCGAATCACCTGTAAGAAAGGTAAATTTTCATATTTCTTGGTTTCATTTCAGAGGCTCTTTTTCTTTGTTTTGCCTTTTTAATGTTGTCCCCAAAGATGTGGTGAAAAACATAGGGGAAAAAAGGGAGGGAAATGTGAGGGGAAGAGAGTGAGAAACTTTACTGGCAAAGAGAGAGAAACAGGCAGCAAATGTGAGGGGAACATTGTGAGAATCCTGAGGGGAAAAGCATGTGAAACCAGAGGGCAGAAAAAGACAGAAAACATGAGGGAAAAAACGGGTGGGAAGTTTGATGGGAAAAGTGGCAGAAAACAGGACACAAAACACGAGAAGAAACATGAAAAGTAACATGAGGGGGAAAGAATGAAAAAGGTGAGGGGAAAAGTGTGAGAAATATGAGAGAGAAAGGGTAAGAAACGTGAAGGCCAAAGTGAGAAACGTGAGGGGAAAACTTGGAGAAAAATGACTGAGAAAAGGAGAGAGAAACAGGTGGGGAGAAAAGGGCAGGATAAGTGAGAGAAAAATGGTGAGAAACAGGAAGGAAGAAAAAACCCTGGAAACAGTGGGAAGGTGGGGAAATGTGAGAGGTAAAGGGTGAGGAAAGGGAGATGTAAGGGGTGAAGGAAATGTGTAAAAAATGGGAGGGAAACATGACAAGAAAACTGAGACTCAAGAGGGGGAAGGGGTGGAAATGTGAGAGTGAAATAACAGGAAATGTGAAGAGAGAAAAGGAGAGAAGGCAGTATTGGCTAACAGCTGAAATAATTCCTAACACATTCCTCCATGGTTTTTCCCATTGATTGCACAAGCCCAGGGCTTCTCTGTGTGTACATGTCCACCTCTGCCTTGATTCCTCTTTGGAAGCAGTAGAAGTGGCAGGATGTGCCCACCAGCAGGAGCTGCTCCAAGATGGCAAGGCGACAGGCGGTGCTGATTTCCAGAGCCTTGTGTCTCCCAGGTGAAGCCAAGGCAGGAGTGGGTTGAGGGGTGCTGCTGCTGCTGCTGCTCTGTGCCAGAGAGCCCTGGCTGGGCAGGGCACGGCGCCCACTGCGCTGCGGGATCTTTCTGCTGCCACAGCTGGGCACACCTGGCAACAAATCCTGATGACTTGTGGGCAAACCAAGGGGTTTGTGGAGGCTGCATTGCTCTGCACACACCTGGGCCACCTGCAGCAGAGCAGAGCTTTGGCCTCCAAAAAGGGAAACCCTAGGGAAACATCTGGAAAGGTTTCATTTTCACCTTTCAATCAAATAGACTAAACAAAAGTTATCAAGCAGGGCCTGATCCCCAGTGCTAGCTCAGTGTGAGAAAGGAGGTGATGAGGCGAGCATCTAAGTTCCCTGGTACCCTGCCAAAGGGAAGGGGACACGGTTCACACGGGGCTGGGACAGGCAATAAAAAGCAACATTCTCTTGGAGCGTTGTGTGTGTGTACATCTCTTGGGAGAGCGAGATGCACACCCAGCTCAGGTGAATCCTTATTAAGAAACAGTTCTCTTTTGCTTTGATGACTTTGTCCCCATTTAATTTCATCTAAGAGTTGGCTTCTCTCTAACACCTCTCTCCCAGCAGCTCAGGGCTGCATTGCACAGTGCTTGCTGTGTGCCAGACAGCACAAAGCAGGCTGGCCTGCTGCCCCTGAATATTTCTGCAATACACTGCATTTCACACCTTTGCTGTGGCTCAGTGCAGAACTCCAGGATTGCAGGTGCTTGCTCCCAGAGCTGTGTGAGGCACTGGCTCCTGCAGATCTGACCTGACAAGCTGTCCCTGCCTCACGCTGGCCTCAGTTCCCAGGGCAGAAGCACCGTGCCTGAAGGACGCTGCCCTGGGCTGGAGCCTGCGGAGCAGCCCGGCTCCCTGCCCCTGTGCCCAGAGTGCTGCACACACTGCTCACCTTTCCCAGCAGTTACAGGGCAGCCGGCACAAGAGTAGGAATCCTCAGCCAGGAATGCAGCCCTCAGATGTCGTTTGCCTTTCTCTCCTCCTGTGCACACTCCAGACGGCCAATGCCACCAGTCTGTGCTGTGCCCAGCACGGCTACGCTTCCCCTCGGGAGCAGCCAGCTGCCACTTGGGCTCTGAGAGTGGAGGATTCACCTGGCTCCACCAAGAGGCACCCAGGACTGGGCTGCTGCCTCTTGAAGCTCCAAGGGCCTCATTGCAGCCTGCTGCTGCCCAGGCTCAGGCTGCTCCGGGCTCTGCCAGGGCTCTGCTGAGGCTCCAGCCTGGGGTAAGGTGAAGCCGAGTCTCATCTCACAGCCCCTGACAGCTCTGCACCAGCTCTGCACCTTTCCGTGCAGCCTCCCTGATCTTTGTGCTTCCTCACTTGAGCAAAACTCTCCTCCAGCCAAAAAGATTGCACTTTGGGATACAAATCCAAGTGGCAGGAACACAAATACTCTCAAGTCATAGCTCAAGGCCTGCATCTGCACAGGGTATTTGGCTGCCCCACTCCTCCTTTGGTTCTGCCTGCAAATGCCACTGCCCTTTCTGCCTCAAACACAAGTGCCACAGCTGGGTAAACCCCAGCCAGTGGGCCGTGTTGCAAAGGCACTGTGATCTGGAGAGGGTGACTGAAGAGCCTTCCCCACTTTCAAACAGTACCGAAGAAGCCATGAATGTAACTTTCCAACTCTAAGAAAAAAGGGACAGTTCAGAAGGAAATGTTGAGCTTTCTCACAGGCTTACAAGGAGGCAAATCTTCCAAATGAATTGAGGTTTCATAAACTTTATTTATTTACAATCCTGTGCTATAATCCTATGCTACAATCTCAGCTACAATCCTACTCTACAACCCTACACTAAGCTGGTGATGGACAAAACAGTTATAAAGTGATTGTCATTCTTTTCTTCTCCTTCCGCATCTTCACTAAAATGATGAGCGGCACCAGGTTGGAAGCAGGGCTGGCTGATGTTACAAATGGATGCTGCACAAAGGAAAGAAAAAAAAAA
>JANEHK010000882.1:1418-16903 GCA_025960845.1 Tachycineta bicolor | reverse complement strand
CGTCCCACCAAAAAACTAAATTGGCTGACTAATGATCCAGTTTGGGTAGAGCAATGGCCGCTGTCAAAACAAATATTAAAAGCGCTCGAGAAGCTTGTGGAGGAGCAATTACGTAAAGGACATATTGTCGAAACAGACAGCCCTTGGAATTCTCCGTTTTTTGTCATTCAAAAGCCGCGGAAGGACAAGTGGCGCCTCCTCCAAGACCTCCGCCAAATTAACAATGTAATTGAAGACATGGGGTCTCTCCAACCTGGGATGCCTTCCCCAACTATGCTCCCCCAAAACTGGCAATTGGCGATAATAGACATAAAAAGACTGCTTTTTCCAAATTCCTCTACACTCGGACGATGCCCCACGTTTTGCCTTCTCGGTACCTACCATCAACCGGGAAGCCCCAAGGAAGCAATATCACTGGCGGGAACTCCCTCAGGGAATGAAGAACAGTCCAGTTATCTGCCAGTGGTATGTTGCCTCCTTGCTGTCCCCTGTCCGCGCAGCCGCGAGCCAGGCTATCATCCATCACTATATGGATGACGTCCTGGTGTGCGCCCCGAACGACGATGAACTTACACACGTGCTTGACCTGACAATCAATGCATTGATTGCTGCAGGGTTCGAGCTGCAGGAGGAGAAAGTTCAACGGATGCCACCCTGGAAGTACTTTGGGTTGGAGATCAGCAAGCGGACCATTGTGCCGCAAAAATTGGCCATCAGAACAAAAGTGAGTACTCTCGCGGATGTCCACCGTGTGGGGCTTTGAATTGGGTAAGACCCTGGCTAGGTCTTGTCAACGAGATGCACAAAGCAATCACGCAGACATAAATCATTCGAAAGCAGAGAACCCTCTGATTCCAGCTCACCACCTCGAGAACGGAGAGAGCAGGAAAAAAAAGGGCCTCCTTGTTAATTGTTTACTTTTTAGACATTTGTGGATCTGGCAGAACATTGGCTTTTTGGGTTTCCACCCCTCATCCTCAGTGGCCAGATCCACTGTCAATTACAGTTGTTTTTCAGGTTAGAAATATGCAAACAAAGGACAAAGAATGAGAAACAAAGGGTTTGTTTATGTTACATTTTATGGGAAAGGTAGAAAACTGCTCCTAATATTGTACAGTAACGAAAAGATCTGACTCCATTATGAATTTCAAGAAGGCTAATAAGAAAGCTCAGAAAAACCAGGGTAACATCTCACCCTTTTAACAGAAAAAGAAAAATGAACAATTTTACAAAGGGAATATATACAAATTCAATCACTGTCTGTGGAGGAATCATCAGAGTGATCACTCGAGGATTCATCCAACGTGTGGTTTTCAAGTTGATCACGGCTTCCACCTTGCCTGTCAGCTGAATTCTGCCTCTGTGGTTGCAGGTCAGGACGGACACACTTTGAAGGTAGCCAGTGTGTCCCAGTGTCTGTGGACACACACGCATACCCTCGTCCCATAGCGATTAGGTCATGAGGTCCTTCCCATTGCTTGGTGACTAAATTTCGGACCCGTACCTTCACTCGAGGCTGTTGCTCACCGTCCGAAGCCTGCAACGAGAGATGATGGTTCAAAATGACAGGATTATTTGAGTTCTGCAGCACCGTAAGGTGATTGATGGTGTACAAAGCCTTTGCTAACCGACTGTGTGGGGTTTCACCCTGCATTCCCCGTTTCTGCTTCTGAAGAACACGTTTGAGTGTACCATGATTGCGTTCTACAATCGCCTGTCCCGTCGGAGAATGAGGGATGCCAAAGTTATGTGACACACCCCATAACTGTAGGAACTGCCGTACCTGCTGCGAGGAGTAAGCAGGACCATTGTCGGTCTTCACAGCAGAAGGTATGCCAAGAACAGCAAAGGCCTGCCTCCAGTGGGCAATGACATCACGGGCTTTCTCTCCTATGTGAGCAGAAGCCCACATTGCAGAGGAGAACGTGTCCACCGTGACATGCACATACTTGAGCCGGCCAAACTCGGCGACCTGGGTAACATCCGTCTGCCAAAGCTCCAAGGCTTTAAGGCCTCTGGGGTTAACCCCTGCCGGCAATGGTGCACCAAGGGCGTGACAATCATCACAAGACTCAACAATTTCATTAGCCTCAGTGGCCGTCAGTTGGAACTGCTTCTGCAGCGTATGCGCATTTTGGTGGAAAAACCCATGCGATGCCTTGGCCTGCGCAAGCACGTCAGGCTGAGGGGCTACCCACGCTGGGTTAGCCAACTTGTCAGCCCTTGCATTACCTTCCGCCACAAATCCTGGCAAATTAGTGTGACTCCGTACATGCAGAACATAGTATGGATGAACTGTGGCCTGAATTGCACACCACAGGGCCTTCAGTAAATTAAACAAGGCAGAGTTACTGACCTCCTTCAACACTGAACAACTCAATCGCTGTGCGATGTCGGCAACATAGGCGGAGTCCGTGATCAAATTGAAAGGTTCCTGGGAAAATTTCTCAAATGCCATGACAGCAGCCTTTAATTCAACCAGTTGGGCTGACCCATCCTCATGGCCTTCCAGAACCTGCCACTCATATCCATCCTGCCAGGTAACAATGGCTTTTCCTGTTTTGCTCGAACCGTCAGTGAAGACGGTGGGTCCTTGCACTGGCTCCTGGCTATTTTCGGGTCATAGAGAAAATTGAGTATTTTTGGCCACTTGCAATAGCTTGTGGCTAGGCAGATGGTAAGTAATCTTCCCTGAAAAACCCTCGAGAGCACTGTGCAGCGAAACATTGTTCGCATAGCTCCAATCAAATTCCTCCCTCTGAACCGGGAGTATGATCTTTGAGGGATCTGCACCCATCAATTGCAAACAGCATTGCCGGCACTTGATTATCAAGCGCGCAATCAATTCAAGCAGCGCCATCGCCGTCTTATGCGGCTGATGAGGCAGGAAGACCCATTCCAAGACGTGCAGAGGATCAGTCCAATCATCATTCCACTGGCCGATGATACCTGTAGGATGTAAATCAGGAGTGGTAATGAACACAGTGACGTCAATGGAAGGTTCAATGCAGTACACTTGGCAAGCCGAAACAGCTTGCTGAACCTCCTCCAGCACTTTTCATGCCTCAGGGGTTAATTCACGAGGTGACTTTAAATCAGTGTCCCCTTTCAACAATTCAAACAAGGGAGACAGTTGTGCTGTGGTCAGTCCCAAGTAAAGACGTAACCAAGTGATAGCACCTACCAGCTTCTGAGCATCATTCAGTGTCTTCACCGATTGCACAAATTGCACCTCCTGGTGATGGATTGTCCGTTCCAGAATTTTGACCCCCAAATATTTCCAGGGAGGTTGTTGTTGTGCCTTTTCTGGAGCTACCTGCAGTCCATGTGAATGCAGAGCATTCAACAACTGAGGCTGTATCCTCAGCAGCTCATCCTGGGTGGGCGCAGCCACCAAAATGTCGTCCATATAATGATAGACGTGAGCTTCAGGAAACTGCTTGCGAACTCCAGATAAGGCACGGGCTACATACCATTGGCACAACATTGGCAAATTCCGCATTCCTTGAGGAAGAACTCTCCATTGACACCGCTGTGCAGGCTCTGCATTGTTTATTGTTGGTACCGTGAAGGCAAATTTTGGTCTGTCATCGGGATGCAGAGGGATCGTAAAAAAACAATCCTTCAGATCCACAATGAGGACCGGCCAGTCCGCAAGAAGCATGGTAGGCGATGGCATACCAGCCTGCAATGTTCCCATGCCTTCCATCACAGCATTGATCTTTCGGAGGTCTTGTAGCAACCTCCATTTCCCAGACTTCTTTTTGATACAAAAGACAGGAGTGTTCCAGGGACTGGTAGATGGTTCCAAATGCCCCTGATCCAACTGCTCCTGTACGAATTCACGAAGGGCGATTAGCTTGTCATGAGGGAGGGGCCACTGGTTCTCCCAGATGGGTCTGTCCACCAGCCACCGTAAAGGAGGTGTGGGACACTCTGCGCCCTTCATCCCAGTGGCCCCAATCAAAAATCCGTTCCCAATCGCACCCCCCACGGGGCCAAAACATCCCTCCCACAGAGGTTCTGAGGAATCTCAGTAACATGAGGCCAAATTATGGCTGTCTGTCCCTCCGGGTTCGTGATGGCCACGGGATTCTGGCTCACGTAGCATTGCTTCGTTCCTCCAAAGCCCGCGATCAGTGTCTTTGCCAGGGTCAAAGGCCACTGCGGGGGCCAAGCAGCCAGGGAGAGAATGTTCACATTAGCCTCCGTATCTAGGAGGCCACGAAGGTGAATCTCCGATGGCGCGGCACCAACCATGGACACGGTACACAGCATCTCAGGACGGTCTTTGGTCAGGACAGCAGTCCAGCGCACCTGAGGTGGCCCTGAAGAGCTGAAGCCACCGTCTCCTCGCGACTGGTCCTCGGTTCTGGAAACAGAAGACTTAAAAGGAACAAGTTGAGCAATTTGTGTGCCTTTTGGAATAGTCAGAGGGGGGGTGGGTGTGGAGACCATTGCGTGAATCTGTACTGAAAAATCCGCATCAATCCGTCCCAGGTGCACTATGATACCCTGAATGGTAGCAATGGACCCGCCCATCAAGAAAGCACTCATGCCATCACCCAAAGGACCAAAGGCATCCAGAAGAACATTGTGTATTTTGTCCGAATCAATCACGACAGACTCGGCTGTGCAGACATCAACACCTGCTGAACCGCAGGTGCTGGCTGCAAGCCTGCTGAGCAGATCTCCATTGGTTGGGGCTGAGGCAGAGACATTTGTTTCAGCACGCGTTTCACCTTCGCGCTCTGCGTCGCGTTTCCTGAACTGCCCAATGGCTAACCATTCACATGCACTGTCGCCTTACACGCATTTGCAGCGTGATTCGGCCTTCCACATCGTGCACAATAAAACAAGACAGCCGTAGACTTCTGTGCCTTTCCACCCTGTTTCTTCCTGGTCCGAGCACCCCCCTGCTGCTGTTTTACCCCCTGGGGAATGACCCAAGCAGGCTGCACAGCAGCAGCCACAGCCGGTTACACGGCCTCAGGCACGGCCGGCTGGACCGCCGTAGTCACCGTCCGTTGAACAATCGTAGCCACAGCTGGCTGCACAACTGTAGGCACAGCAACCATCTGTTGGCTGGAAGGGGATACCTTTGCACAGGCCCCAACCATGTCCGACATGGATGGTTCCCCGGGAAGAGCTTCAATTATCCTCTTGCAAACTGCATTGCAGTTGCCCTGAGCAAGGGACTGAACCATGAGCTTCCTTGTTTTAGGATCACTCACCTGCTTCTCCACAGCAGCCGTCAGCCGTCCTGCAAAGCGCAGGAAGGGTTCATCAACTCCCTGGACAATCGTTGCATAGGGCTGCTGTGGAGTAGCCAGCTGTAAGGTCTGAACCAGGGCTGCCATGCCTGTTTGTAGGCACTGCTCCTGGACCAAGGGATCATAACCAGCCTGCCCTTTGGCCCTGGTATAATTGCCTGTTTCCATTAGCATATCGTTATTAACCATACGCCTAGGATCACCCTGACCTAGTGTCCTATTCCGTTACACCGCTCTGGTTGCCAGCTTATTCCGTGTATTCTCAAAGAAGTCATATTCAACCGGTGGGAGCTTGGCTCAAGCCAAGCTCCGAATGGCAAAGGGTGTCAAAAGACTGGCATTAAAACTATGGAGAACCTGCATCACCTCCGCTGAGCCCAGACCATACTTCCCGACTGCATCACGCAGTTCTGTCAAAGCCTGCCAAGCCAAGGGTTGATAGGTGTTATGAGTAGCACCCTGAAGGACAGGAAAGGCCTGAAGACCCTCAGATGAAGCAGCAGCACCTGCCTTATCCTGCCCTGTAAACCCCACAGGGTCAGATGCAGGCACTGCAGGTCCTGCACCAGCACTCAATCCTTCAACCTTAGCCTTTACTTCGTCCCAGAACTGGCTGCGGTCTCTCGGCCTTACGGTCACCTGACAAGGGGGGAACGTCCAAGCTGTTGTCGAAGACCCAACAGCGCGGGAACTTTTGCTCTTACCAAAGACCGGCCGCATTCCAGCCGTGTCCCCGCTCGCGCTGAACTTAACAACCTCGCCGCCAGTAGCCGCCGCCGTAGCGCTCGCATCGGGAAGCGGGGGCGGGGTCGGACTAGCTGCTGGTGTCGGGCCCGCCGCATCCGCGGCGAAGCTTGAGCCCGCACCGGCCGCCGGAGACCGGTCAGATGCCTCTGTGGCAGGCACAACCCCTGGGAAATTCGTATTGCGTCTAAGCGGAAGCGGAGACCGTGCCTCCTTCCCTGACGGGGCCACGTTGGTCCCTGCTGGCTGCCCATTAGAACTGGCTGCCTCAGAGCCTTTTCCCGCCCCGCGAGCCTCGCCAGCAGCCCATAGGGCTGGTGCGGGAGGCGGAGTGTCCAGAACCCACCCGATAAAGGGTGCCTCGGGGACCCGGGAGCCTGCGCCCCCCCCCCCCCAGCCCAGAGCGGGGCGAAGCTGTCAGCCCGCGCATTGGGGCAGCGCTCGCCGAGGGACTGACCGGGGCCCTGCCTCCAGCAGTGTCCCGCGGATGCGCTGGGGCAGAGGCAGCCAATGCAGCTGCCTCTGGACCCGGGCTGGGCGGCAGAGCAGGCAGCGTCACGTCATCCGACTCCATCAGATATGTGACGGTCGTGCGACAAAAGAGGCAATGTATAGTGACTGAATTCTCGCCAAACGAAAGCGGAGCCCAGCTCTCCCGGGCCACCCCCCCCACCAAAGCCGGAAAGGCATGGAGAGGAGGCGATTCCGCCCCCCTCCGGCTGCCCTGAAGAGCAGGGGTCGGCGGGACCGGCCCCGGGCTCGGAGAAGCTCTGTCCCGCCTCTGCCCGAGACCGGCGCCGGAACCTGAGGGGGGAAACCCCTCCGCTCAGGAACAGGGGATGGTGGGGAAGAATCGCAAAGAATCTCAAGTTCAGATCCCGGGTCTGAAACAATGACCCTGCCTCCTTCCAGCTCTCCGTCCCGCTTTAGAACGGGGCTTCCAGCCATCGAGCTGTAAGGGGTCGACTTAAAAACCGCTTTCTCAAATAATTTCCATTGCAAAATTAATTCTGCAATTTCTTCCTCATGTTCTATATCAATGCAGTCTAACATACAATCCTTCAGGAGATACCACTCTTGTCTTTTCAGAAAAGACCCTGGAGTGGGAAAGAACCCATGTCGCCTGTCCCATGCAAATAGACTCTAAAGCCCCTCTTGGGATATCTGAGCATCCTTCCACTCCAAGATATCCTCCCAAAGTACCCAGACTAAAGAATCCTCCATGATAAACACAAACCAGGCAAAGAGGGGAAGGAAAACCTCACCAAAACGTTCCTCACACGGGGTCACCAGATGTCACCGAGACACACAAAGCAATCACGCACAGACAGAAATCATTTGCAAGCAGAGGACCCTCCGATTCCAGCTCACTGCCTCGAGAATGGAGAGAGCAGGAAAAAAGAAGGGCCTCCTTGTTCATTCTTTACTTTTTATACTTTTGTGGGTCTAGCCGAAGATTGGCCTTTTGGGGTTTCCACACCTCAGCCTCAGTGGCCAGACGGACTGTCAGTTACAGTTGTTTTTCAGGATAGAAATATGCAAACAAAGGACAAAGAATGAAAAAGAAAGGATTTGTTTAAGTTACATTTTGTGGGAAAGGTCGAAGAGTGCTCTAATATTGTACAGTAGCTAAAAGGTCTGACTCCATTAAGAAATTCAAAAGGCTACCCAAAAAACCCAGAAAAAACAGGGTAAGAGAATGAAAAAACTCCAGAAATTTTGGAAATGGAGGGAGCACAGCCAAGAGGACTGAGATGAAATGATGGCCAGTGAAAAAGACCATAACTTGCTCAAATTACCCCAAATTCAATCTTTATACGCGGGAAGAAATGTAAATTCAGAGACAAGAGAGCAATCTGAAGAAACAAAATGAGAAAAAAACCCCCAAAAATTTTCAAAAACATATGAAAAAACATTATAGCGATAGGGATGACAAGAATTGCCGGGAAAAGGAGCAAAGTTTGCCAGTTTAATCCTCATGGAAATTGCAAAATTTAATTCCGCTTCCTGAAAGAAAGCCTTTTCTATTCAGGAATGGGAATGAAATCTTGAATTCATAGAACCAAGTCTAACAAGTGCTGTGGAAAGGAGATAAGATCAATAAGAGAGGAATGGAAAGAAATGCAGGAATTTTGGAAATGAGAGGATCACAGCCAAGAGGACTGAAATGAAATGAGGGACAGTGAAAAAGACCATAACTTGCTCAAATTACACCAAATCCAATCTTGAAATGCTAGAAGAAATGTAAATTCTGAGACAGGAGAGCATTCTGAAGAAACAAAATGTAAATAAAATCCCAAAAATTTTAAAAACCATGTGAAAACAGTGATAGTGAATGGGAAGACAAGAAGTGCAGGGAAATGGAGCCAAGCTTTCCAGTTTAATCCTCATTGAAATCGCAAGATTTCATTCTTTTCCCCCTAAGGAAAGTTTTTCTTTTCAGGAATGGGAATGAAATCTTGAAATCAGAAAACCAAGTCTAAAAACTGCTCTGGAAACAAGATATGATAAAAAAGAGTGGAATGGACAAAAATGCAGAAATTTTGGAAATGGAGGGATCACAGCCAAGAGGACTGAGATGAAATGAGGGCCAGTGGAAAAGACCATAACTTGCTCAAATTACTCCAAATCCAATCTTTATACGCGGGAAGAAATGTACGTTCAGACACAGGAGAGCAATCTGAAGAAAAAAAATCTGAAAAAAAAAGCAATCATTTTCAAAACCATGTGAAAACAATGATTGTGGTGGTGTGCATTTGTTTTATTTATTGTAATTTATATTGAGTTTTCTGTAATGGTTGGTCCTTGTACCCCCCTGTTTTTAGTATTGGTTGTAACCTGTCTGCCTGGAGTTAGAGAAAGTCTGTTATATGTCTGTCATCTCTTCCCCCTTTTATACCTTGTTGTCAATCTCCTCTCTCTCCCCTTGGGCGCCCTCTCTGTCACCCTAGGACCCTTCCCTGGATTCTAGAAAGCTCCAGGGAGGGGGTTGAGTAATAGGCTAGGGCCCTGGCAATCCCTTCTCTTCATTTTTTGATTGGCCCCCAGTTATTAGGTTTACACCCCCAGTTATATCTCTCATTATTGTAATTGGCTGACCAGTTGTCGCCACCCCGGTACCCTCCCCTGTTTTTGAGCTTGTGCACACCTGCACCCGGGGCACTTCCGGGTAGGGGGTCAGAGAGTGCCGAGCTCCGTACTCCCTCTCCCTGCAATAAACACCGTTACACCCTGCCTAGAGAAGTCGCCCTTTCTTTGGCCGCTGTGGTTGCGTTCTCCATGGATCCGGTCGATGCTGGCGTGGGGGAATTAAGAACCCACGGGGAGGAGGCGGCTCGCCCGACTTGCTGCCCTGACCCATCAATGTGGCTGCAGTGCATAAACTGAGCTGGCCTGTGGCCGCGCTGGCAAGCGCGAGGACGGACACTGCATCAAATGATAGTGAATGGGATGACAAGACATGCTGGGTAATGGAGCAAAGGTTTCCAGTTTAATCCTCACTGAAATCACAAGATTTCATTCCCTTTCCTGAGAACAAGGCTTTTCTTTTCCAGAAAGGGAATGACATCTTGGATTCACGGAATCAATTCTAACAAGTGCTCTGGAAAGGAGATATGATCAAAAAGAGTGGAATAAAAAAACTGCAGAAATTTTGGAAATGGAGGGATCACAGCCAAGAAAACTGAGATGAAATGAGGGCTAGTGAAAAAGACCATAACTTGCTCAAATTACTCCCAATCCATTCCTAAAACACGGGAAGAAATGTAAATTCAGCGACAGGAGAGCAATCTGGAAAAAAAAATGTAAAAAAAAAAAGAAGAAATTTTCAAAACCATGTAAAAACAATGATAGGGATCGGGATGATAAGAAGTGCAGGCAAATGGGGCAAAGCTTTCTGGTTTAATCCTCACTGAAATCGCAAGATTTCTTTCCTTCCCCTCTAAAGAAGGCTTTAATTTTCAGGAAAGGGAATGAAATCTTGAACTCACAGAACCAAGTCTAACAAGTGCTTTGGAATGGAGATATGATCAAAAAGAGTGGAATGGAAAAAAATACAGAAATTTTGGAAATGGAGGGATCACAGCCAAGAGGACTGAGATGAAAGGAGGGCCTGTGAAAAAGGACATAACTTTCTCAAATTACTTCAAATCAAATCCTTGAAAGCAAGAAGGAATGTAAATTCAGAGACAGGAGAGCAATCTTGTCTTGGTTTGAAAAAGACAGGTGTCTGCTAAGGAAAGGCAGGCCCCTCTAGGAAATGCGGAATTCAAATCCTTCCCTCCATGTTATTATAATTTGGAAGATTAAAAAAATCTTTTTGGTCAGAGCTATGGGGAAGGAATGACCGTCCTTCACTAGTAAATATAACAGGACGGACAAACAACAACAGCACTTATAATAACAGTAAAACAGAACTAAGAACCCTGAGGGCAAACTGTGGAAGTTCCGGCGCTGATGGCTGGAAGCTGGAAACTGTGGATTGTCCTTGGCGGGCAGGGCGTGCCCTGGCAGGCAAGGTGGGCAGTGCCGGAGAACCCGCAGCGGCTGGACTCGGGCTGACCTAGAATCCAGCAGGGCAGCGGAGAAACTCCGAATTCCTGGGCGCTCCAACAGATGATAGAATTCCCAGGACCAGACTCCTCCGTTAGCTGTGGACTCCAGACAGCTACTCCGTAGCCCGACCGTCCTTCCCGGGAAAACCGAGAGCAGTGACCTCCACCCTCTGGTCCCGGGAGCCTTCTCCCTCCCCCAAAACCAAGTGATCAACCTCCTTTGTCAGGTTAAGCACCCCTTAACTATCAGTACTTAAAGTCTCCTAGCAACTCATGGGGGGGGGAAAATTCTACAGGAAAACTTAACCCTCAACATTATCTACCCCGAATTTTTTCCCATACCAACATATTATATTGAATTTAAACCTTTAATAAATATACATATATATACATGTGACTATAAATACAGATATAGTCACAGTGTTCACCGAAAAACAAGGTCCCCTTGAGGTATGCAGCGGGTCTCTCTATCTTTTCGCATCACCCACAATGAGCAACTAGGTCCCTGAGCAAAAAAAACCCCAGGAGCAGGATTGTCTTTGCTGGAGGCAGAATTAATCCAAACAGTTTTTCCCAGCATTCCTCTCATGTGTACCACTGGAACCTTATCTCCATCTTTTGTTCCCAGGGGCTCAGACTGGGCAGGGCCTGCTCGGTTGGTGGAACCTCGAGTGTTCACTAACCGGTGGCCTTTGCTAAATTAATCTCCCAGTTCTTGAAAGTCCCTCCACCTAGTGCCTTCAAAGTGGTTTTAAACAGGCCATTGCATGGTTCAACTTTCCCGGTTGCTGGCGCATGATAAGGAATATGGTACACCCACTTAATGCCATGTTCTCTAGCTCAGGTGTTTATGAGGCTGTTCTTGAAATGAGTCCCATTGTCAGACTCAATCCTCTCAGGGGTACCATGTCTCTACAGGATTTGCTTTTCAAGGCCCAGGATGATGTTCCGGGCAGTAGCTTGGGGCACAGGGTAGGTCTCCAACCATCTGGTGGTGGCCTCCACCATGGTCAGCACATAGCGCTTGCCTTGGCGGGTTTGGGGAAGGGTGATGTAGTCAATCTGCCAGGCTTCCCCGTTCCTATACTTGGACCGTCACCCGCCATACCATAGGGGCTTCACCCGCTTGGCCTGTTTGATGGTAGCACACGTCTCACAGTCATGGATAACCTGAGAAATACTGTCCATGGTTAGATCCACCCCTCGGTCTCGTGCCCACTTATGGGTTGCATCTCTGCCCTGGTGACCTGAGGCATCATGGGCCCATCGAGCTAGGAACAACTCTCCCTTGTGTTGCCAATCTAAGTCTATCTTTGACACCTCTATCTTTGCAGCTCGATCTACCTGCTCGTTGTTTTGGTGCTCCTCATTAGCCTGACTCTTGGGGACATGGGCATCTACATGACAGACTTTCACAGGTAGCTTCTCTACCCGAGTGGCAATGTCTTTCCACTCATCTGCAGCTCAGATTGGCTTTCTCCTACGCTGCCAATTGGCCTTTTTCCACCTGTCCAGCCATCCCCACAGAGCATTGGCCACTATCCACGAATCAGTGTAGAGGTAGAGCTTTGGCCACTTTTCTCTTTCAGCAATGTCCAGGGCTGTCGCCGAGACACACAAAGCAATCACGCACAGACAAGAGATTTTCGCAGGGCAGAGGTTCTTCCAGCTTCTCCTCAGAGAACGGAGAAAAAAGAAGGCCCCCTTTGTTTATTCTTTACTGTTTTTATACATTTGTGGATCTGGAAGAAGACTGGCTTTTTGGGTTTCCACCCCTCATCCTCAGTGGACAGACCCACTGTCAGTTACAGTTGTTTTTCAGGTTAGAAAATGCAAACAAAGGACAAAGAATGAGAAACAAAGGGTTTGTTTATGTTACATCTATGGGAAAGGTAGAAAACTGCTCCTAATATTGTACAGTAACGAAAAGATCTGACTCCATTATGACTTTCAAGAAGGCTAATAAGAAAGCTCAGAAAAACCATGGTAACACAGGGCCGGTTGAACAGCTTTGAGTTCAGCAAGTTGGCTTGACCCACCTTCTCCTTCCGTGGCTTCTGCAACCTGTCGTGTGGGGCTCTATACGGCTGCTTTCCACTTCCGGTTCATCCCTACAATGCGGCGGGAACTGTCAGTGAAAAGAGCATAGCGTGTTTCTTCTGCTGGCAGTTGGTTGTATGGTGGACTCTCTTCAGCACATGTCACTTGTTCCTGCTCCTCTTCATTTGTGAGACCATAGTTCTCACCTTCCGGCTAATTTGTAATTATCTCCAAAATCCCAGGGCGATTTGGGTTTCCAATGCGGGCGCGCTGAGTGATGAGGGCAATCCATTTGCTCCACGTGGCGTCGGTGGCATGATGGGTTGAGGGAACCTTTCCTTTAAACATCCACCCCAGCACTGGTAGTCGAGGTGCCAGCAGGAGTTGTGCTTCTGTGCCAATCACCTCTGAGGCAGCTTGAACTCTTTCATAGGCAGCTAAGATTTCCTTTTCTGTTGGAGTGTAGTTGGCTTCGGACCCTCTTTAGTTTTGGCTCCAGAATTCCAGTGGTCGGCCCCGAGTCTCCCCAGGCACCTTCTGCCAAAGGCTCCAGGACAGGCCATTGTTCCCAGCGGCTGAGTAGAGCACATTCTTCACATCTGGTCCCGTCCTGACTGAGCCAAGGGCTACTGCATGAGCGATCTCCTGCTTGATCTGGGCAAAGGCTTGTTGCTGTTCAGGGCCCCAGTGGAAATCGTTCTTCTTGCGGGTGACCAGGTAGAGAGGGCTCACAATCTGGCTGTACTCAGGGATATGCATTCTCCAAAAACCTATGGCGCCTAGGAAAGCTTGTGTTTCTTTCTTGCTAGTCAGTGGAGACATTGCAGTGATCTTATTGATGACCTCAGTGGGAATCTGCCGCTGTCCATCTTGCCACTTTACTCCCAGGAACTGGATCTCTCGGGCAGGTCCCTTGACCTTGCTCTGCTTGATGGCAAAACCAGCTTTTAGGAGAATTTGGATGATCTTCTCTCCTTTCTCAAACACTTCCATTGCCGTGTTCCCCCACACAATGATGTCATCGATATACTGTAGGTGCTCTGGAGCTTCACCCTTTTCCAGTGCAGCCTGGATCAGTCCATGGCACATGGTGGGGCTGTGTTTCCACCCCTGGGGCAGTCGGTTTCAGGTGTACTGCACGCCCCTCCAGGTGAAAGCAAACTGAGGCCTGCATTCTACAGCCAGAGGAATGGAGAAAAATGCATTAGCAATATCAATTGTGGTGTACCATTTTGCTGCCTTGGACTCCAGCTCGTACTGGAGTTCCAGCATGTCCGGCACAGCAGCGCTCAATGGTGGAGTCACTTTGTTTAAGGCACGGTAGTCCACAGTCAATCTCCATTCTCCATCAGATTTGTGCACAGGCCAGATGGGGCTGTTGAAGGGTGAGTGGGTTTTGCTGACCACCCCTTGGCTCTCTAGCTCACGGATCATCTTGTGGATGGGGATCACGGCATCTCGATTTGTCTGATACTCTCGGCGGTGCACCGTCGAGGTGGCAACTGGAACTTGTTGCTTTTCTACCTTTAAGAGTCCTACTGCAGATGGGTTCTCCGACAGTCTAGGCAAGGTATTCAATTTCTTAATGACCTCTGCCTCCAGAGCTGCTATTCTAAAAGCCCACCTGAGTCCTTTAGAGTATTTGTAATAGCCATTCCGGAGGAAGTCTATGCCTAAAATACACGGGGCCCCTGAGCCAGTCACAATTGGATGTTTCTGCCACTCCTTCCTGGTCAGGCTCACCTTGGCTTCTAACAGAGTCAATTCTTGTGATCCCCCCGTCACCCCGGCAATGGAAATAGGTTCTGTCCCCACATATTCCGATGGTATCAGTGTACACTGCGAACCAGTATCAACTAAAGCTTCATATTTCTGTGGCTCTGATATGCCAGACCATTGGATCCACACTGTCCAATAGACCCGGTTTTCCCGTGCCTCTCTCTGGCTAGAGGCAGGGCCCCTCTAGCACCGGTCATTATTCCCTTCCTGGGCATACATGGTAGAGGTTCCTTCACAGGGATCCGACATATCCTCACTTCTATAATACCTGGCAGCTTGGTCATGCGATGTTGAGGCTACCTTCATCTTAGTGGAACCCCCTCGGTTAGTGTTTCTCTCCTTGAGCTCACGCACCCGTGCTGCCAGGGCAGAAGTGGGTTTCCCATGCCACTTTCCCATGTCTTCCCCATGGTCACTCAGAAAGGACCACAAGTCAGCTCGTGGGGTGTACCCTCTCTCTCTAGCTGGGGGCCGTTGAGCTCTGACTCTGGGGCCTGTAACTCGCACCGGTGCCACATGGGAACTGTTCCTCCTCATCTCTTCCCTCACCTTCTTTATCTCCTCTGTCACCTCCTCCATCTTCTCCCTGAGTTCCTTAGCCACAGCAGAGACCTGAGCCTGCATTGGGCTACTGATCATACTCTCATAATTTCTAAGCTTGTTGGCTACAGAACCCACTGTCTCTCGGTTGTTATCAGGATTAATTGTTGCAATGAATGTGGCGTATTGAGATGGTCCTAGAGTTGCTAGATTCCACAGCATTTGCCTTGTGCACTTGACTTTGTCGGGGTCATTATCATGCTGTCTACCCCTCCCAAAGAGTACTTCCAATACTGCCACTTCTCTCAGCTGTTGGATCCCTTCCTCAAGGGTCTTCTAGCGCATTTTATGATGGTGCTGCTGCATTCTGTCTCTGTGGACAAACCTCTCCCTTACACTCATTAAAACCGCTCCCAAAGGGAAAGGGGCCCTGGCTCCCTTACGAAGACCTGATTCACACCTGAGTCCTGGGTCAAGGGTCCCAAATTCCTTGCCTTGCTACTATTTAGTTGCATGCCTGTACCTATAAGGTCCCAGACCTGAACTAACCAGGCTG